>MU891561.1:0-39678 GCA_036418205.1 Ostertagia ostertagi
GCAATGTGCCTCGGGGAGGGGGAGGGGGCTGTCAGAAGGTCGCTATGATTAAGCACAGCGCAGAGGGACGAATTCCGGAGCGAACAAGACTCGCTTGCGCAGCTTGAATTTCCTCTTCTCTTCTAAAGCTTACGATTAAACCCAAAACTGAAAGTTCCAGTGAATCTGACGCAATGTTACGGGAAGCCCCCCCCCGGATCCACATTGCACCGAGTTCTATAAGTATAGATGAACAATATTCACTTTTCAAAGGTTCCAGGGAATACTTTGTATCTGTCGAATTTCCCATGACTGCCTGATTGGTACAAAGCTGGCTGCCGTTTCGTAGGGCATACACTTCAACAACCCACAAGAGGGACCTCGTCTGAACCTATGGGACTAATCAGCATTCCAATTGAAATCGCTTGCTTTTGTTTTGGCTAGTGGTTGTTGACGTTCCATATTCGAAATTTTATTATTCTATCAAGAGGACCCTACACAATGGGTTGGATCGAATTCCATAATTAACCAGTCTGAGGTGTTCCTTTTACCATAGAATATTCATTATTACATTCGTCTGTAAAGCCATAGGTGTGCGTTGAGACGAAGGCAAAATAGAGAAAAAACAAAAACAAAAGGCAGAAATCAGAGAAAGCTTGTTCTCTGGAAAATCGGCGAACCTTTACCCTTTTCCCCACTTCTCGATGCAGTGGACCAAATAGAGGACCAAGCTTTCAGGGTTAATCAATCCCCTTTAGAATGCGCCACATATTCTACTTCATTCAAAGTCGTAGTGTGAATTGAATGAAGTAAGGGATAGTAACAGGATCAAATTGAAGGAGATGTAAATATGCCTGGATTGGTCGTTCTTCCCAGATACACCA
The DNA here is from genome assembly GCA_036418205.1 of Ostertagia ostertagi. NCBI lineage: Eukaryota > Metazoa > Nematoda > Chromadorea > Rhabditida > Trichostrongylidae > Ostertagia > Ostertagia ostertagi. The sequence continues at coordinate 864 of MU891561.1, forward strand.
CAAAATCGAGTTCCATCCTGGCTCACGAAGATATATAGGGGGGGGGGGCAATAAAAAAGACATTTTGTCTCCAGACTCAAATGGATTTAATCACACTTTGCTCAGCTCAAAGCGTGTGCTCCGGATCAGGAAAATTTGCCCCGGAAAGGTTCTCGACTGATCGTGTACCGTTACGACGGGTTCCGAAGGGCGGGTTCCGAGGGGGTTTGCATAGTTAGAGCTAATGTCCCTAGGAAACTATCCCACGTTGAATCGATCCAAGAAATTATGTAAGAGCTTCAGGCTGAAGCAGTTACTGTAGGCCTCCCTGAGCTCGACGACGGTGACAGATGACGTCATATTCTGAAGACGGTGAGGGTAGTGAAGGAGGGCCTGCGTGTACTTATAGAGGGACATTTAGGGAATATTTTGCTGAGGAACTTCCGTCAACGACGGCAATCTCTGCGAAGAAAGGCCGAAGTGCGACCTGGGCAAAATGTCTTTTTTTTCCCCCCCGTATTACAATTACGTTCTTATGGGTTACGAATGCGCTTCACAGTAGCACTAGGAGTCGTGTAGCTGCTTCCATTATGTTTCACGTAGGATGGAAAGAAAGCATTCGGCATTGATCAGGTAGGAGAGTCTAGTGACTCAGCAAGTGTGGAACAACTTGTTATCGTCAGATAACGAAAAGATTATGCGCTATTGCAAGATCCGGGACATTTTCTAGGACTAAGCCTAGGAGGGAGCAGGAACTCCGAGGGAAATGAAAACCGGCACACATCCTAGGAGTCTTCTATATCTCTCATCTATGACTGTCCTATTGAGACAAAAGAAGCGAGTAGTTAATCAGCTTCATTGCGCTTCCACCTAATGCCTTCGTATCTTGTGATAGCGCCAAAAATTGATGAGAAACGCGAAATTTACTCCAGTTTGTTGTAGCCCCGTCATATTGGCAATACCATAATCAGGAATTCACGCCCTCTTCTTAAATGTTCGCAAGTGTGCTTTGGAATACTTGCTTTAAACTTTTTGTCAAATTGGAAGATTCACCATGGTGCCATCATCGGTGGTATTACCGCCGACACACTCAATCGTCGATTTCTTCAGAAATGATGTTTTACAAAAGCAGAGAAAAAGGTACGGTTTACTATATCGATAGATTTGTCACGAATAGGATTATTAACAGCCTAAATTCCGAATCAAACGGTACGCTGGCGAATTTGTCGCAGCAAACAAACTCTGAAACAAACAGGCAGTGTGTACGACGCTGCATCTTGGGCCAGCTTCGAACGCTGACAATTGTATGTTCAGTCAACAGTTTCGGTTTCCATGTCAGTGACGAGTTATTATTGACTGTATCGAGTACCCAGCGGTCTTTAAGGTTCCCAGGACGTGAATGCTTACCTGGTAAGAATGCATGAATCGAGCGCTCATATAGCCTGAAGGAATTTTCAAAAACAGGGCAACTCAAAACGCTGGTGTAAGTCCAGAAGTGGCCCGGGAACGCGGGAGAACCAAAGGTTGTTCATCCTTCTTTGAATCCTTCTTCGTACGGCTCACTTTCAGCGTTCTCTACCCGACCAATCAGTTCAGGTGCCCTCCTCTGAAACTACTAGTGCCCAATCGACGAGAGAAAAATTAAGAGAGAACGGCTTCAAAACTCTTGCCACCGCCACTTGAATTTAGGCGCTGACGATATCACGGTAGTCCATCATCAACGTGCTAACAAATTGCGTGGCATCATGCTACATCGGCGCGAGTCGGCGAGTGAGACAGCAGCCATCGAATGAGAACGGAAACACGAAAACCGGGATAGAGCCGTGTCTATGCAGACCTTTCCCTGCCGCGGAAATGCCACCTATCGATCTCTTAAGGGCCTAGCTAACCTTACAGTAGGTTGATTCCCCCTTCTCAACATTAGATTTATAGTGCCACCTGCCTTTAAGCGTTCGCCGCAACGTCACACTCTCTCTGCATGCGCTCTTCAGCTTTTCCGTGAAATCGACGAGAACGAGGCAGATGGATGGAAATTTCTCCGTCGTAGATCACCCAGACATGCACAAGAGACCAACTGAACACAACAATATCCTGTCGCTTCAAGTTTTATCAAACAGGTAAGCAAACAACGTGCACCTGTAGCGCAATTACTTCGTAAAGCACATTCCAATGATCAATTTTTCTAGCTTTGTTTGAAAAATCGCACCTTCCATAGATGTTGGCGCGCATTTAGCTATTTTTTCTGTACTGCGTTATAGTTACCAAACACGATCGCCCTAATTTATGGCCCACATAATTTTTACTTTGGGAAACGATTTCTATCAAGCCTTGTGACTGAATACTCAACAGCTCCGGAGTTTTCGTTCATCGGATCCAAAGAATTTTACCAGATTGCAAGGAAACACGATTCATGAACACTGTAGACGTATGATCCAAAATTACAGTATCTGATCGTTTCTTACAGTATCTTTCGTACTGGCACAATCTGGGGTCGAATTGAGTGTTATTGCGCTTATAAGTGGCAGGGAAGATGTGAAGAGCAACGGCAATATGAAAAAACAGAAGAAACCTCTGACAAAACGAAATTAAAGCCCCCTCCTCTCCAGAAGCGACGAAGCGAAATAGCAATGACTCGTGGGCGGGGTGTGTGGTGGTGGGCGGAACATACAGTGAATATTGGGGCCTTATCACCTCAGCTTTGTTAGGTGGCTCTGAGCATGAGTACTCTGAGTGTAACTGCTCTGCGCTTGCGTGCCACTCCATGTTTCTAGCGCAAGAGCTTCATTTGTTTAGTAATCTCGAACTTCGCCTTTGACCAGAAATCGATACTTTAGAAGTCGTGGTACATGATTAAGATTGCAGAGAGAAGAGAAAAAGTTAGCATTCTCCTTTGATAGTAAGTCCAAACTATGTTGACTATGCGTAACTGCGGTCAGAAAACTCCCAAATTTTGGCGGTGGGGAACTGACACTTTCCACCTATGTTGAACTCTTAATGAGACCACTTTTACAACATATCTTCACAAAACCTTACACATTCTCACAAACCTATACAATGATCTCAATCACAATGCATTTCCTCCAGTGAGCGCCTTCTGGCTCTGCCCATTTTGCCTGAAAGCCATGCAATGTAAAGATTTTCTCTGACTGTGATCTTTAGGAGCTCATTACCTTGTCCTTGGTCTTCTATAACCACAAGCAAAATATTACAGAGAAAAATGGGTCAGGTTTTTTCTTCACGAGCATTCAAAAAATGCCGCGCCGATTTCTAGGAGTAAGATGACGAGAGGGTAAGGTGATGAGCGTTTAAAGGAATCTTCACGGGACCATGGACCAGTGGGCGGGACCGGAAAATTTTGTGACGAAATGCATGGTAGGTACGGATCCACGTGTCGAGCGCACGAACGTGAACAGGATTCACTTCGAACCTTCCCATGAACGTGGATCCGTACCTACCATGACGCGTTATCGTCGCCAAAACCAACTTTCGATCCCGCCACTGGTCATGGCTCGTGGAAATTCTTTAATCATCGTAAGGACTCACAGAAAATGTCCGCCAGACAAAGTAGAGCTGTAAATTTACACACAGACGCAGACAAATTTGTTGACCCGTTGGCCAAGTTGACGCTTGTTTATTTCAGCATGACGTTACGTCCAAAAGTCATATATCATAAGAGAGTGATATGAGTTTCACAGGGGGGTTGCAGGCCAGGTAAAATGGAAAACCAAAGATCTGGAAGTCGCGACTAGTTTTGACCGAAAAACCAACCTGATATGCGTAATTTATCGAAAAGCGAACGGAGAGAATAGCGGTGACAAATCGGAAGGCCGTTCCGTTAACCGGGAGAAAAAATGTGGATATTTATTAGCCTTATACACTGAACCATTTCCACATCTAGGGACTTCCTCAAGTGGAGATCTTTTGATGCTGAACAAGTGGTCCCCTAGTAAATTATTCGATGCCCCTTCGGCTGAGAAGTAGTTTGAAGAGTCGAGAATTCGGTTAAGTTCTTAGATTCGACGAGCGTTATTGTAGAGCAAATTAGGTAGTGAACAGTTGAAACAACAGGTTACAAACGAACTAACGAGAAAAATCTCAGAGGAAGCCTTTTCAGGTAGACCAGCTTGTCCACACAACCGTTAGCTACGGTGCAGTATGGTAAACTATGCAGTTGTGCGGGTGCGGCAAGATTTTCCCACCCCGACCACGCCCATTGCCCCGCCTACAAGTCATTGGTAATTGAGTTGTGCGGTCAGGGGCGGCCGAACCACTTCATTGAAACTATTAAGCCGTGAAAGACCAAAGTCGCCAATTTCGGGGTGGGGTATTGGATCTTGATGGGAAAGACCTAGGTGAGTGTACGCGTTGATCCTCGCTCAGACTCACTTAATGTCATCAAAAAGGTTGAATATAAATAACTCATTCGGAATCACTTTTCAGCTCAGCAACAGCTAAGAAGGTCTTCAACACTAGTTAGTAATCTTCACTGGGCGCATTACTTCCCGCCTGTCTTCACCTCTGACCGCCTAATTTCCACTTCCTCTTGAGGACAAAATCCTCCACAAATGACATTTTTTTGAAGAGACAGGAGAGCCCTACCGAAATTTTTAGAACGTGGGAAGCTGACTCCCGAGTGGGTTTGCAAGGGCATTGTTTAGTAGCACAATGAGTATGCAGGTACGGGAGTTCCGACGTCGAGCCTATATTTCGAGCCTCATAAGAATGTTGAAATATCTTATATTCCTTACTTATTATTTATTTATAAAAAACATGGTCGTAAATTTTCGCAAATACAAAGGCGATTGCGAGGAAGAGGGGATGGGGCGGGAGGGAGGGAACCAAGAGTCAAAAGGAAGAACCCTTGCTTGGAAGGTTGGTGCTCTGAGGGACTGTTCAAAAGAGATAAAGCTTAGCATCAATGGCACACTTCTATAACGAAAAAGGTACAATCCCTGTAGGTGTTGACCAGTTTTTATGCGCCATGCATTCGACATGATGGTAAATCAAGAGTCACTTGCAATGCGGTTTTGTTTCACCAGTAAGAATCACTGGAAAACTATGTAGTGATCAGAAAAAAATCAAAGAGCCATTCCGTAACCTCACCACACATTTTGCCCCATCAATCGTGGCAGCAAGGTGACTCTACTGACATCAATATTTAGCCTAAGTGTTGTCCCTGCTAGGAACCTGCAGTTTGGCCAAAGAGTGCACTACTGCGATTCAGGAAATCATAGGAAATTGAACACGGTGCAAAAGGTACGAATACGAAGTTCAGTCTAAATATAATCCATTTTAATTGATATCAATAATTTCTAGTCAACCAAAAAACATTTTTTTAAATGAAATTTCATGAAATTTCATTTCATGTGATAATTTCGTGCAATTTCGGAATTGTTTAGGCGATTAACAATCAACTTAACAATTTTGTTATTCGGATTTCCGACTGTTGGACGTAGGTTATTTGCTCTCGTTATTGTTATTTGCACTTTCACGGAATGGTGACATCAAGGTGGAAACTATGGCCTCGTATGTTACCTAAAAGTATTCCACAAAGTGAAATACTTTTAGGTAACATACGAGGCCATAGTTCATTTTTTCCCTCAGAACGATTTGAAATTACCTGATAATTATTATTCATTCATCCATTACAATGGAATAGTCATAAATTTACAACAAAGGCATAAGAGGGAAGTGAGGGGGGGGGCAGAGGAGCTTAAGGCTTGATTTTGATGTAGAATATTTGGATTTACTTATAGTTAATCTGAATATTTTTCAGGGAATCTTTCTGGTTGAAAAATTCACAAAAAATCCCGAATGGAGTCTTCAAGTAATTTTGCAACATTCAAGAAATGTACAAAGAAATTCTGGAGTTTTCCTGTTTCGACGGTGCTACAGAACCTGGAATGAGTTGTGTCTTGAGATCCCAATCGGTGAGCCCTGGGTGGGGGGGGGGGCGGTCCCGGTTAGGAAAATTTCGACAGATACGTACATTATATCACCTTGGCCTCACCAGGTTCAGACCATGAATAGGCATTTCAGAAAATTGTGTAAAAGTGAAAAAAGTGTGTAAAATAGTTGAACATTAGTTTGTAAGAATATCAGAGGTAAATCAGAAACAAGCTAAAAGTCCGAAGAGGCATTCGAGACTTCCATCTTCCGGATGTGGTTTCTAGAAAAGCACCAGCTTTACTGTTGTTTGCTCCACTGGCTTTGGATTAGTAGCTGCTACTAAAAGTTCACTGTCAAACTAATGGGTCGAGATGTTATAGTCATACGAGCGACTTTATGTCGAATTTATATTAGATGGTCAGTCCTCTCCCTGTCCAAGCTAGAGGTACAAGGATTTTGTAATTCAGGGGTTTGTATTTAAAGGGAGGTAAATGTAAACTCTAGAAACTCAATGGCATGTCACTAGAGCGTTTTCTGTCTGGCATAATGTTTAAATCTCGGTTCTCTGTATCAAGCCCTTGTTAAGAAGAATTGTCTATTTCTTTCTCGGTTTATTTACCAGATATTTCGTTAAACACGTTGATGTTTTGCGTAATCCGGATCGTTGGAATGAGGTTGGGGTGCACGAAATGAGGAACTCATTTGGGCTCAAACAAATAAGAAAGTTCACGAGTGACTGGCGTGGCAGGAAGGAAGGCCTATGGAATCGGCCATCCAGATGCCACGGCACAAAGTGTTACAGAAATAGGTAAATTACTCGATAAATTGTCTATCGTTATGTTGTTCTGATAAAAGGTTATATTTGCAGCGAATTCAGGTGGAATCTGGATCCCTGATTGTTTTTTTGCGTGGACCGGTGGTTTAGCTAAACGAGACAATCACCTTATTATCTGTTATTTCAGCTCAGTTATATTAAGGCTCATGATGTGGAACTAAAGCTTCTCAAGGAGTGCATACATTCCCGGGCGATCAACCGATCACAGCATGTCGAGGAAGCTTCGATGAACTCCAGTGTGCAAAAAAGGGCATGAATGATGCTCCGTCTGTAGAAGATGCTTCCAATTCAAAAAAATATTACAAAGTTAATTCAATTTGGAACGGCACTTTTCAGAATTATTGCGAGAATGTAGGACTGCAAGGGTAGAAGCGTTCGTAGAGAGTAAATAAACTCGGAATTGGACTAATGTTAATCTCTGTTTAATTATTTTTACTCGGTATAGCTATTTTTGGATTGATCATTAATAATTAATTTATTGCCTCTAATGACTCTATTTCTGTCACCGTGTCTAAAAATAGTGACTATAATACCAACGGTATGTACACATGGTTATTTTTCGAAGGTGACGTAAAATTCAATCTTGCTTTGTGATTTCAGCAGGTTGCCTTCGTTTGGAAGGAAGCTTTCAGTCTGAGGAGGGCTGATAAGGCGAGAGCGATCAATGTTTCCAGCATGCCCCCCTGAAGCAGGGTGAAAATCGCTCGAGGATTCTCAACGGCACGTCGAGGATTTTCGCCTGATCACTCACGCTCTCCCGCGCGGATATTCACTCTCGCCACCCGCGAGCCGTCTGTGCTCTCCGCGCGTACATTCACTCTCGACTACTCTCGCACAGTAGAGAGCCATGGTCGAGGAATTCCTCGACCGTTATTCACCCTGCCCTGAAGTTGGCCTCTACAGAATTCATATTTTTAGGGACGTATGCTCTACAGACAATCAATGACCAGCCGCCAGACAAGATTTTGCCGGAGCTCCCTACCCTCCCAGAAAAAATCAAAGTTTCAAAAAGGATGGCTCTTTCCTAGTTGACGTATGAAAGATACTTAAAACCATTCCGCTGTTTTCTCCTCCACTTTTCCTGCGAAAAAATGCTGCCGACAAAATATGACATAGAATAAAAATAGAACCAAAAAGTAAAAAGCGAAAATTGGCTTGAATTTTGAAAACCACCCTTTTATACAAATCCCCTACTGAGATGTGCAGGCAAATGTTTGATTTCCATCAGCACCCCAAAGGCAGCGATTACGAAAGCTCCCAGAGGGATTTTGAGGAACGTGGAGGTGCCCGTCGCGACGCCAAAGGCGGACAAAGCAAAAAAAATCCGTCGAAGAAAGCAAAGCGGAACCTCTCTCCCTCCCTTGTTTGGCCGATGATTTTCGCTCAGGGACGAACAACGGCTCAGACGGCGGACGAGTTCACTGCAATGCGTTAGGTGGCACTATTCAGAGCAATGCTCCATCAGGCTGCTCCAGCTGCCTCGCTACTGACGACTTATTTGACCCACATCACCTACTATACTAGTGGGTGGAGCCCTTAAGGGGAGGAGCGATTTTCAAGCACTGCTCAGCAACCAGCGCACCTTTTGCTGTGAAAGCGCCGCAGACGTTGCTTTGGCAGCCAAGTTACTGCTTCGTAGGGGGGTGCACCCCAAGGAGCTCGAAAGGAAGCGGCGCAGCGCGGAAAGTCCGATATGAGACGTAGTATGGTACACTCTATTTAACCTGACGCCTAACCGCTACAGTATGCGCTGCGACTCGTCCTTTGCCGCGTCTGCGTCTCTTCCTTCGCCGCGCGATGGGCCTCTTATGGGGCACCCCTTCGTACGGCGCATATACTTCCCTGATGCGCTTCTTGTTTATCGTAATCGCTTGAAGGCAGAACTTACAATGAAAAGTTAGCTCATTGGAAATAAGGGTAGAGGTGGTCAGTGGAGCAGGGATGAAGAAGAAACCATTGAAACGGCCGAAACCCGAGAAATGGGACCCCTTCCTTGCCCGTTGATTTGATGCGACTCTCATCGCTGTGCCCTCTTCAACACTACGCTCTCTCTGCTATCTAATCACTCGCCACGTATACCTGCGGCGAGTGATTAGATAGTCGGTGGGCGTACCCCGCCAACCGCGCCAAGAGTGCTAGATCGCCGAGGTCAAATCTTTCGCTGCCAATTGCGCGTCGGTCAGCACCCTCAGGAGGTCCGCCTGTCTCCCAACTATGCAATTTTCCCCTTCTTTGACCTTCGCTCTTATCGTAATTCCTCCACTAAGCACTAGGGAAGATCATCCTTGCTGTGTCTGCGTCTCGCTTCCTGCTGTACTATCTCACCTCCGTCAGTGTCGCTCAACCCAGTTCAGACCGTTGGATTCTCAGACTATGATGTCTTCCAGGAACGGCTTTATTTGAGAATTTTTCATTGACTCATTTTCCCCTTTCTCTACTAGAAATTCCTATAGTACCTACTGTTCGATATTTGAATCTTATATTTGCCCCATTTTAATTGTCGTGGATGTGTCTTTCAAAAAGCGTACACAAAGACCTGCTACGATTTCAGTTGGAATCCAAGTTGGATCATCGCCATTTTCCTTCAATTCCTACCGCACATGGGGACTCATGCATACAGGGTAGCCGTAAAACTTCCGTGATGAAGGGCCAGACAATTTCAAAAACCTTGTGAATTCACTGGAAATCACGTGAATAAGGCTGAATGACATCACTTACGACTGAATGACGATATTTCCCGTTATATTCTGATGCATGTATCTTAAGACGATTACCGACAGCACGTCGTGGATATTCAACGTCAATTACTTTGTTCGCACAAAGAACTTTTTTTGCAGATTTCACATCACAATGAAGGGACGAATTCGGGTGTTGAGGTAGACGAGAAAGACTTCAAGAGCCCAACTACTTCTTTCTGTCCAGTAATTGAGGAATGGCTTGAGGAAGAGCTGATTGGACGTTCTAGCACCTCTGTTCATAGAACCAAATAGAAGCCTAAACGGTGAAACTCCAGTTCGGGGGGGCCACTCCATTTTTTCTCCAATACTCAAGATAAGGATTAGAGGGCTCACGACACGTAATCGACTCATTTAAAGTAGACTTCTGATAAATATTGGTGTAATGGGTGAGAAACCCTGAAACGTTTTCACATTTCCGCCTGCCATGACCCAAGGGAACGGTCCTGGACCAGGAGAAAGGACACCTCCGCAAAGGGCTAAGGGTGCAGGAGCTCCAGGGTGGATCACCTGTGCAGAAAAGTGGATGGGATGTGGGCAGGTAGTGTGGAATGTAGGACATCCACCGGTCCTTATCAAAAGTACGCTCGAAATGAGTCGTTCACTTATTATCTTATCCGTAGTGTTCGATAGCCCAAAGAACTGCTCTCTAGTACTACGGATAAGATAGCAATGGAGTGGCCCCCCCGAACTGGAGTTTCACCGTCTGAAAATTCCAGCTAAAAAAGTAATTTGCCAAAAACTGTCTCTGACACGATGCTCTTCCGTATTGGATTTCAGTGGCATTCATACGGTATCCTGATTGGCCCGTAACAAGTTTGATCCTCCCGAACCTCCACATACCTATGGTAAACAATTGCTATTTTCCTTAGGGATGCAAGGCAACCAAGGAGGTAAACATGTCAACCCGGCGCCTCGCAATGAGATCCAACCGTGGCATTTGTCTTTAAACCTTGATATTCTTTTCAAATCTGCTGCACTGTTTTCTGAGCAGAGTTATGAAGCGGAAAAGCGCAATGGTGTCCGTTCTGGATTCGCCGGCAAAGGCGTGACCCCGATCCCCTGAACTAGCGGATAGTCTTCTGTTTTCGACAACACACCTAGAAAGAATTGCAGGCGCCAAGCGTCTTGACAGATGCCACGATGCACAGCTTACTGCAAACAGTCGGAGTGACCTGAGACGTTCTCCGGTTAGTTGCTCCAGACAAGTTCGATTCCGGATCTTAAACCTTGCACGAGCGGCAATGTTACCTAACCTCTTTGAACGCTCCTAAATAAGAGGTGTATACCATGGAGGTCATTCAGTCAGTTTTATCTCCAACTGCATTATGTTAGCACTTCAAAACTTTCACTTTGATTGCCATGAGCTAAGACACGCCATTGACTTTGCGGACCAATGATGTGATCATTGTCTTCCTGAGGTCATCCATCTCGGATTAGGAAACATCGGCTCTGCTCACAACAAGCCCAAGCCCAAACTTAAAGGCGCACCCCAGGATCACATTGGTGCGGCTCTTAGCACAGAAAGGGAGTGAATTGTGCAAAATGGGCAGCAGTAAAGAAAAAAGGAAGAGAATCCGTCGAAAACGCTCAGGGTAAGGGCTCACTCGAATCCCTAATCGGCTGTGCTATGGGAATGAGAGACTAAGCGCGTAGAGGAGAGTATGAGGTGAGAGACCGACAGACAACAGCCTGTGAATTTTTGTCCGCTCAGCAGCTTACTTTGCAAACTTTATAAGACCGCAAACCTCTTGTCGTTGATTTCATTAACTGAACGATACAACATTTGTGACTGTCCTCTAGACGGGTCTACGTTACAAACTGAAGAAAGCGTTTACATGGGCCTGCCTGTTGTGCCTTAAAGCCAAGGACAACTATCACGTTGGACCCAATTTCGAAAATTTTACGACCGCCCTTCCTCCTCTAGAGGCCTCGATACGACCCCCCCCCCTCAGGGTTAACTCCTTCACGACCATTCCTCCACCACCCTCGGCCTGCCATCGCCATCATGTGGGCGATTCTACCAGTATTTGATTCTGGAACCAGTCGACACAGCACAACTCCGCCCACTTTTCCTCCAAATGTGCCATCGAGCGGGAGGGGGTACATCGAATGTGAAACAGTAAAATTTTCGCAGTCTCAACATCCTAGCCACCAACCTAATCCGTTCTCCATTCCATAAAAATTGATCCTTTCCCAACTCCGTTGACACTACCTCGCAAAATATGACCCCCCTCTTTTCCATCCCCCCAAATACGACCCCCTATTGGACTTTGTCCAATCACGGACGGTTGACCCCTGCTTCGAGCATAACCGTAAAATTGGGTGTAAGCGCATGAACCTAAGCATGCCTAGCAGGGCATAATCTTGGCCTCCAATGAGTCACCTATGTCCACCTATAAATTACTGTGCTACCTTCACATTTTACGAACTCCTGTACGCCAAAGTAAACTAGTAAAATTTGTGTTTCGTGTTTTGTTTTTCTCTTTGATACACTCTTTGTGGACACATCCATGTGATGTATTAGTAAATAAATAAATAAATAAATAATAAAAAGGAGATAGCTATTAGCGTACAATTGTCAGATATTCTCACAGCATCATTTTGCAGGGAATAAATTAGTAGCAAAACGTTTTCTTCATTTTGTCTGTTCATGACATACCGGCCATTTTGAGAAAACATTAACGTTGAGCTACTTTTTCGCTCGTCGGTATTTCTTGGACGACACTTCCAGGGAGCTACTTGGTTTAGACAGCGCCTGTGATTGGCAGCTGTTCTGCTCTCACGTAACGTCATTGTGATGAACTGCTTCCTGATTATATTCGAAGTAGCTCAGCAAGATTTACAACCATGGCCGCTTATGATATCTATGGCGTCATATTTTCCGGTGAGATAAAGAAAAAATACAACGCGACAAAGCTCTACAGGTTGTAGAAGCCCAAAAGACTTCTCATCAATCGCATCGGAATTTGATGGTACGGATGTGGATCCTTGCGCCTCACCGACAAGAGCTAGGTCACCTAGCACTCTTGAACAATCGACACACCGCCTGTCGGTCAAGTAGTCTGTAAAAATCTACAGGACTGAAAGCCCATGAAAGGATAGGTCTCAGTTAGGCTCTGACGAAGGAGAAGAGGCTGAAACGTAAGTCTATCAGAAAGCGCCGTAATCTCAGACAGGGTACATCGAGACCGCACACAGAGCACCACAGGACTCGAAACTGAGCGTTTCGAACCTGACTTATCTATTCCAAGTTGGGTTCTCAACTCCTGCAAGGGGTGTGCGACAAGTGAAGCCGTTCACCGCGGGCATGCTTCTGAGAGGTCGGCCAGTTGCGTCCGCTTGTTCTCGCTTTTCCGCTTTTTTTCTAAGGTTTATCTTGCGGCTGTAAAAATTCCCTGTCTTGTAGACGTCCTCCTGTCTTACGGTTCTTCCCTTCCTAAGGTCCTTCTTTGGGTCATTCAACTCTTCTTAGAGCTCCTTGGGTTGCTTGCCGTGAACTTTGAATCTTAAGTGACTTCTATCAGGATCGTGTGCTCCGGTGCCTGTACCATCGCAGTCATTGCTCTCGAGCTTTTGGCAGGTGGAGCTTTCTGCAGGCGTTGGGCATTCCCGCAAACCATTGCATAAGTCGATTGCACCAAAACGGAGACTCTGAAGGGAACCACATTGCGCGGCGCATCCCAAAAAGGAATTCATGAACTCCAAACGCTTTTCGCTTTCTACCTAATTATTTTTCCTTACAAAAAAAACCACTGTGGGGTCAAACAGGTTAGAGGTCAGAACCTGGTCCGGATTCCGTCAGGGATTACGTACATGGATCTTTTGTTTAGTAGCTCTCACCCTCTGTATTCTCTCCTTCGACGCCTCCTCCTCTGACTCAATATTGCTCCACATGTTTATACACTTATAAGTATTTTGAGAACAGAGATCATGCCATTGTTGACTATCGAGGTTACAAAAACATTGGACTATTATATTCTTATGGGAATTATTTCGAAATTGCATAACAATTATCTGGCCATTGGACTGTGTTCAGAAGCACGATCCAAGCTAGAATCGCAATGGAAGTTCAATCAAAACTTTGGGGTACCCGTTAGGAAGCCCGTGGCACGGCTAGAAGGCAGAGACGCAGACGTTCAGCGGACGAGTCGCAGCGCGTGCTGTGTGATGTGGGACGTACTATCACATTCTATTTAACTTGACGCGAAATCACTACAGTACGCGCTGCGACTCGTCCGCTGACCCGTCTGCGTCTCTGCCTTCTCGCCGCGCGACGGGCCTACTGTCGGGTACACGAACTTTTAGCACAAAGCAGAGGTATATGTTCGCATTAGCCCATCAAACGTAGCCCAACAGGTGCTTATAGTGCTCAGTAAAAACAATGAGAATATACTCCCTTTCAAAAAACGAGAAGAGCGTCGGGTGCAGACCATACACCACAAGTGACGACGGCCTCCACAAAATGTAAATGTTTTCTGCCAATGAAATGATTAGCCTGTTGCAGTTGTATTCTATCAGTTGTCACTAATTACAACTATCATTTACCAAAATCATCACTATGAACCACTACTAACCAGATTTACTTGGAGGCCGTCGTCACTTGTGGTGTATGGTCTGCACCCGACGCTTTTCTCGTTTTTGAAAGAGGAGAGTACAGTAGAGTGCATGGAAAGTTCAGGCTAAGTGTCAGAAAAAAGTTATGCTCGGAAAAAGAACGGCGGAGAGAGCCAAATTTAAGTCATCGCAGCGGTCCGATAGCAAGATGTAGCTCATGGCTTGATGGAGATTTGCCAATGGTCAATGAGGCAGGGTTTGATTGTCTAATGAACAGCTAGAAAAGGCTCATCAGGGTCGAAACGCATAAATCAACAGGCACCGCCACCGCTACAACTACCGCAAACGTTATCCAAATATAAGCTTTGTTCACATAAAACTCAGAAAATTATCTGAGTGTATGCAAGGCTTGGATTTTATGCTGAAATTGGAATTGTCTGTTCATTGTACAATTTTGCATGTATTTTATTTAGTTCTATATTGTTTTCTGAATCCAATATGCAATACACAGAGAGAGGGTATCCCTTCGTTTAGTTTTCATCTAAAGGGCACGTGCGAAATGGAACTGAACTACTCCCTGAATCCCACTCCATAAATAAGGTTTCTAAAAACACACAATAATATTAGATCCAAAAAGAACTAAGGATAACAAACTATATAATTTAATTATGTCAAACCAATAATTTTATTGGATATTTATTGGATATGTTCTGGACATATCAGCTAGTGTTGTCGACCGCAACCTGAGTGTTCTGGGCTCTCTTGCAAGCTTTTGCTCCTATGGTTAGATTGCTTCGATCTTTTAAGACAGTTGCGAACCCGACTCTCAGATGAGGCTTGCGATTGACAGTTCAGTTATGTTTATCCTTCTGCTAGCTGGGTACATAAAAAGGACCCCTTGAGAGATGGAGAGGCTGGCTGGCCCGGATGATGCATGACCCAGATTGACCCAGCGGCCGCGCTAGTGGCGTAAGCGTGCCACTTCTATTACACTAGCAAATCCGCGCATGTTGTTCACAAATATCTACTTCTCTTAGGCCGTTCACAGTTCGCGACTCCGGAGGCTAATATAGTGCGCGACAGTGGAAAACATATGTATTGACGGGGAGATTAGGATAGTAGTAGGTTAGGATAGTAGGAGAGAGAATGCGCTGACAAGATTACATACGTATCGATTGAAAGCGCCGGAATTTAGTAGATTACGAATTACGATAGTAGGATAGTAGTAGAGTAGGAGATTAGGATAGTAGTAGATTAGGATAGTGCGCTGACAAGATTAGATATGTATTGATTGATCTCCGATGACGCCTATCTATCAGGTTTCAACTACGCGGGTTTCGTTCGAACCGTATATGACTTTAGCACAGTATCCCACTCTACATTCGTAATATCATATCGCTCACTACCCTAATCAACCAAGTCGCGAACTATGAACGCGGCTTAAGACTTGTTTGAACCGTTGTGGTTGTGTGTTAGCGAAATTGCACCCTATGAACAGCTGGAGTGGGGGCGACGTGTCGGGTGCATGGGTGCGTACCTTGTAGCACATTTGCCTAGGGGTACAGGTTCGAGCCCCACCTGGGGTGAAAGCTTTGGTTTACAACCCAGCATCCTTGTGAACTTCTCTTCATGCCACGGCCATTCACGGCCGGCATATATTATTTATTTATAAATACGATTATATTAAAAAATAATATAATAGTCCTACTATATACTATCGCTAAGTATTCTCCCTTTCAGAATACGAGAAGACGTCGTCGGCGGTGCAGACCATACACCACAAGTGACGACGGCCTTCCACAAAATGTAAATGTTTTCTGCCAATGAAATGATTAGCCTGTTGCAGTTGTATTCTATCAGTTGTCACTAATTACAACTATCATTTACCAAAAATCAGCTATCACTATGAACCACTACTAACCAGATTTACTTGGAGGCCGTCGTCACGTGGTGTATGGTCTGCACCCGACACTCTTCTTGTATTTGAAAGGGAGTGGGTGTGTGCGTCCGTTTATGCGTCAGCTAAAATGGACGGCCTATGCAATGGTCAGCTGATGCAATTCACGAGGCAATTTATTATTTAGCGATGGAACCTACCTTCCACCGGCCGTCCAGTCACCGAAGCCTTCGGTGTCATACGCGTAGAGATAAAGATAAATAGAATAAATGCACAATCTGGAAAGAAGTTGCGACCACTCGAGAAAAATGATATCTGGCAGTGCGACGGCGCAACAGTGTCGCGCTGATCCCCAGCTGCGCATAAAATGCGCAAGTGAATCATGCCTGCAGTTTGTAGCCTTTAACCAGTTTTCATTCACTGCGATTCCTGGTCCAATGAGCTTTAATACGAAAGACTAATGTCGCCGCGCTCACATGAAACTATCACCATACTGGAGTTATTCTGCGCAGCCTATGACCGCTGCACATTCTATCCTAGACTTTCGAACTGTCAGTAAGGTCTCAAAGTGAAAAAGGTATTGGTCTCATCATTGAATGCTGAGGATTATATGGCATGCGATGACGTCTTGTGTCATCATTGAGGTCTGCTGCTTTTGACGCCTTCTTCTGCAATGAACAAGCTTTACGCGATCGTTTCCGTGTAGTGGATAGGCTGACGACAATTCACTGACGTCTACTGTGCGGTGCCTATTCTCTGAAGATGTAAATGGCTTGAATCCATCTGAAAACCTGTTGGTAAAGAGAGCACTTCAATTAGGCGATATTTCTTATTTTTTTCTTTAGGTTCCTTAGGTTATATGCTGCCTGGAAATTGTTGGGAGTTCAGAAAAAAATAGGTGAGGAGTGAGTAAGAGAACATTTTAAGATCTTTTCCAGTCACATTTCAGTATCTTAAGAGATGCAGTTAATTAGCAGACATCGAAATAGCTTCATTTTTCGAAGGGAACGTCTGCATGTGAGCGAGATTAAAATTCTTATTATGGTGGATGGTTTGAAACGCACAGAGCGTTTTTGCAGTAATTGGAAAGATGACGCGCGGTCTGCGACTCTAACCCTCCCCGGTCGACGGGACGACTATAGAAAGGAAAACCGAAGTGTTTTGATCTCTTCTTAATCAGAGTGCGTCACAGACTTTACCAACTGCCCATATAGGCTCGCCTAAATTGTCAGGTGGGCCAAAATTGGCAGTGGAGAGAAAACGAAGCTCTTGAAGCTATCCTTAGAGAAACCTTTACAGCAGTGTTCATTGGTATGACCTAGCAGATACGAAACTTGTATGAGCGTCAGATGGCGAATCACATGGCAAATGCCCCATTTCAATAGCGTCGCTTTGAGGGGGCGGGGGGGGGGGACCATTCCTGCTTTGTGGGCTGACTTCATATGCCAACTATGCCTTTGTATTGGTCTTTTCAATGAAAAACCCGTCCACGAATCACCCACAACTCGTCATATTCGAAGAGATTACGCCAGCTTTTTCAGGCCACCAAAAGATTGTAGTGTTCAATTTACTACAGCATATTGAGCAACTTGGAAGTGGTGTAGTGGCAAGTGACACGCTTACCACCGACGCGGTCCGGGGATCAAATCCTGGGTCGTGAGTCGCCCGGGCCAACCAAGCCTTCCATCCCTCCGGGGTCGGTTAATTGGTACCAGACTTGTCTGGGAGGATAAAAACACTGACTTCGGCTGGCCCCGCAAGTCATTGTATAGGCCACATCGCATTCAAACGCCACTACGAATGTACAAATGGAAGTAGAATGCGTGCCGCATCCCAAAAAGGGATTGATCAACGGCAAATGCTTTATCCTTTCTTTTTATTAATCAAAAATTTGTTTATTTATTGGATGCCGGGGCATCCAATAAATAAACAAATTTCTGATTTGCTTAATAGGTGCGCCCTACAAAGCAAGGCTAAAGTTGCAGGTTCTAGTGTGAAACTGTTCCAGAGAAAAGTAAATAATTCCATAATTTATCGATGTCGAAGTATTGCGACTGCTACCTTTGGGTGATTTCGGACACAGGCTCAGTACCAGCCTTTTTTTTTGCTCTACAGAGAGACTTGAAATCTTTTTTTATGCGAAATCACCGGAAAATTGGTAGTACTGGCAAACCTAAGCGCGGTTTTCCTTTCGATTCCCCTGAAAGCATGCGACTCTCGGACTCTAAAATGGAAGCATCAATACGAATTAGGCCGGCAGAAAAGAAAAAAGGGCAAAGAATCCTGCAAAAATGCCCATCTCGAGGGCTTGGTCAGTTATTCGGTTTGGCTGTGCTAGGGCAATGAGAGACTGAGCGCGTAGAAGAGAGGATAGGCGAGAGAGCACAACAGATGAGAGGGCCCAGGCACCAGCCTACGGCGGACGGGACAACTGAAGCTGATGAAGCTGCCTTTGCTGAGCTCTTCAGGCCATTTCCATTCACAGTAATGCCACATCTGCGATTGCCCTACGGGTCTATCCTACAGACTGAAGGAAATCGTTATCATAGTTCCGCTCCGTTGCGCCTTCAACCCTTCGAGGCACTCAGGAGCATTTGCACCATATTTAACGCGATAAGAAATGTGGAACTCTCAATGATGTTTAGGGTGAAGCAAATATTAGCGCCCAATTTCGAGCATATTTAAAGTTGTTCCTAGGAGTGACGATATCTGCTCTAAAGACCTGAACTCTGTGAATAGCAGTCAATTAGAAGGTAACACAAGTGTCTATGACAAATCCTGACATCGTTCGAGCTAAATGGGTAGCAAACCCATCTCTACCCGACGCCATGCTGCACCTGAAAGTGACAGAAAACAAGTCGGGCATGCCTTATTAAAGAAAACCCGTAACAATGTGCACCCATAGAAAGAGTGCAGGGAACGAAATGTGAATGAAGTTAATGTCCACGAAGAAGGCGTAGGCCGAACGGTGCTACCAGTACATTCAGACTAACGGCGGTTTACGAAAGGGCCGGTACGGTGTTTACCACAGTAATTGAGAGTATCGTTTCGAGGTATAAGGAAGGATTTTGTCTGGTCTGTATAGGGGGACGGCTTAGTGTTTGCATTAGTATTGCATATGTTGACTTCGAACACCATTCAATTGCGCTGACCATTTAAAATTTGTTCGTTATGTAGCGGGCTCCGACAGATCGAGCCGCGGCCCGAAAAAGACTAGGGACGCCCAGCGGGTCGAGCGGACGAGTCGAGGCGCGTGTTGTAACAAGGTTGGACGAGAGTGTTATAGCACATTCTGCTCAGGCGGATTACCGTAGTACCGTTGCGATTCGTCCCCGGCCCCGCCTGCGCTCACTTCTCACTGCACGGCGGGCCTCTTGTCGGTACAAAAAATTAATACTGAACACTTCTTCTTTTCGTATTAATCTACAGTTACATGTAATGTTACTGTTAAGGAGCCTAGAGGAGCCTTCTCTAGTACAAGGTAAGGTTCACAAGGAGTGCCCACGAACTGGATTCTCACCAGCTCTGGTTTACTGTATTTATCAGGAAATGTAGGTCGGGAATAGATACAAAGAATGTCACAAAGCTGAAACATCGTGGTCGAACTGGAACTGAAATGCACTGAAGAACGTGGCTTTCTTCAAGATACGTGACTACTAAGTCGTCATACTGAATTCAAAATTGCAAAGCATTAAGGAGAATTAGGATCGGGGAATTGAGAAATAAGAAGCAATTAGCGACATACACGTCACGAAACCCTGCTACACCTAGCCGAGTTGTGTAGAGGTTGAAATTTATCGATTTCTGTCAGAATTTGAGAAAAACAAATTTATCAAGGGCCTAATTGCGGATGTTCGGGAGGATGGACCACATCGTTGTTCCCTATTGTACCTTCAGAGGCAAGCAGGCGTAAACTGTAGTACAACACGGGGTTGTATGGTTGGAACGGTGTGAGAGAACAGAAAGATAGCAAGGCAAATCACATTCCCTACGTGTTCCTTGAGGTGATCCTATTTCATTAACTAGCCTAAGCGCCTGCAAGAGTAAGTAGCATTTCATGACAGGGTTTGCTGACCCTAACTCAGACTCCGCAGTGGAAAAAAGGGGGAAATCAAGAGAAACTTGAACGGTATCTAGCTCAAGAATCCTAGACCAAACAGATTCCACGCTCGTTCGTGAGAGCAACATGCATTATCCATTCGTCTACCGCGTTAATTTGTGCAGATATCGCCATGGTATAATTAGTAACTTGCAAAATTAGCCAAAAGTTTTCTTGTAGGTGTAAAAATCAAAGAAGTTTCATAAGAGGGTCATAAGATATGAGCTCGCATAGAACTCATAGATTAATGTGATAAAAGCGACATGAGCTTGCTAATTGCAATAGGGCGGACGTCCGAATCAAATCGGTCGTCGAACTAACATGTGCTGGGCCTTATGGAAGGGAACCAACTTTAAACTGCCTGCTGAAATAACAACACTGCTTCAGTACCGACTGGGTGAGATCATGTCCGCCCAGTCCTCCTAAATGCCTCTACAGTTCTGAAGGTGGGTTCGAGTGCAGCTCGTCGCGAACAAAGCCCTTCATCTCTGGCGGTGAAACTATGAAGGCCTTGTGTTGTTTAGGTTGAACTTCAAACCTAGTACTGTGTGGCGACTAAATGCTACTATATAAGGTAAGAAGGGTAAGGGCATTCGGCCGATCAATCCCTTTGTCGGGGTGCGCCACGCATTCCACTTCCGTTCACAATTGAAGTGACACGTGCAGGCGATTGATTAACCATAGGCCAAACGACTTTTATGACTAGTCCATACACAATTCAATATTCCTTCCCTCCCAGAATAGTATGGCATCAATTAACTGATAACGAAGGGATGGAAGGCTTGATTGATTTGGGCAGGATTTGTGCTGTGTTTGACCCCCGGACCGCCCGCTTGGGAAGTGGCGCTACTTGTCGCTGCACCACCTCCACCCTATGACAGTATATAGACTGAAAACGTGGTCAAGATGCTCATGATACAAAAGGGCTGCTCATCGCCGGTCACTCACCTTTTTTGTGGATATACCAAAGCCTCCAGAGGTTCGCATGTACATATTGAGGCTCAAAAATTCGCTATTGGAGCTTAAAAACTCGAAGACCTTTCAAATGTTTGATATCTTGGGTGGATAAATATTACAATTAAGAAATATTGACGTCACATAATAAAAGTGAATGGTGAGCTATTTTTGCAATAGCAGAGCCTGGTTTATGAGCAACAGCTGCTCAGAATGAGATCGTGCTATAGAAGTAGCTCTCTAGAAGACTGCAGAATAGCTTGCACTATGGCAAAGTGACGTGTTCTAAAGGTTAACGCTTAATGAGAATGTCCATTAGGTCAAGAAGAAATGAGGAGTCGTTCTACTGCAGATTAGTTTCAGAAGACCTACTATCTTTATTAGATCGCAACGACGTACTGCATGCTGGCTTAGGTCAACGTCACTGCTCTGCTTTTGCCAATTACCGTTGCAGACCTGCACTTTTCGGAATAGACCATATGTCCATTAATAGAACTGCTGCCCCCGCAAGTCATTTCCTTCCCTAGCTCGCATTCGAATACCGATCCCTGAGGGAAATGAGTGCCTTGCGATCCCTGGAAAGGAAGTGGAACCCACGATTGGACAAAAAATTGTTCCATTTTCACAGACCAGCTTCGAGAGTTGGGGTAGCGTACCAACCGCACGGCCGGCACTGATAGATCGTCGCCCGATTAGCTTCTTGCAATGTAACAGTAGCGGTCAAAAGTCTTCGCCGAAATTGTTTTTCGACTGTAACTTTTTTCCGCTGAATCAAATCAATTCAAATTTTAATATGTTTTAGAGATAGTCCTACTTCACTTAAACGGCATATTTGTTTCGGATTGAGAAAGAATTAAGAATGGAAAAAATCATTTCACTAGAAATTCTCGCGTATGAGCAAATTCCAAGTAGGTTTCAAATTACTCTAGCAAGCTTACAATTCAACAAAACAATCTTACGCATGATGAATAACACTGGGCAGGTCCAATACTTTGTTAATGATCTTCTGGGTTCGCTGAAATACTAACAAGGCCTAAGTAAGGAATCAGTCATTGAATGCACTGTCTACTAGGGCAGCTTCCTCCACTTCTCTTGAAATTTGACGAGTTTCTCGCCCATATTCCCGGCTCTAATTTCCACCAAAGGTATCCCTACTCTTTCCCATAATGTTTCGATGGCGCTCGGGACATTGGTGTGAATTGTTCCTTTCGTTGAAAGCGCGCCATGCTGGCGAAGCCACTCCTTCACAGTGAAGGTGTGATGCTTTTGGTCGCACTAATGCTAGAAGGCGAGCTCAGTCGCGGGCAGCTGTCATACACGTGGATAAGAGCTCCTTCTAGAACCCAACTGTATAGGCTGCCTTCACATGATTGCGAATACTGCGAAGTTAGTCGGCGGTGAACTGGTCGGGGGCGAAATGTGGCTTACGCACACCTAAAGTGGGGATCCCCATAGGGCTACAACGTCCTGCGGACCAACGAGAGTAAATTCAAGATGTTTGCCGGCGACTGAAATAGGAATGTGTGCGGTCCTGAGGGAAAACGTTTCGATCCAAGGAATTAACTGCCGTATGTAAAACTTGGCGGAGGCTCGCGTGTGGTAGTCCGTAAAAGAAGTTTTACAACTGCACAGGATTAGAGAAGTGGTGGATGCCGACGTATCAGATAGATTCTGGAAGGAGTTTCGTATCCGCTCGTATGAAACTGTACGTGACTGAGTTCGCCTTCTAGCTATAGAGCGACCAAAAGCATCGCACCTTCACTGTGAAGGATTGGTTTCGACAGCATGGCGCGCTTTCAACGAAGGGAACAATTCACACCAATGTCCCGAGCGCCATCGAAACATTATGGGAAAGAGTAGGGATACCTTTGGTGGAAATTAGAACCGGGAATATGGGCGAGAAACTCGTCAAATTTCAAGAGAAGTGGAGGAAGCTGCCCTAGTAGACAGTGCATTCAATGACTGATTCCTTACTTAGGCCTTGTTAGTATTTCAGCGAACCCAGAAGATCATTAACAAAGTATTGGACCTGCCCAGTGTTATTCATCATGCGTAAGATTGTTTTGTTGAATTGTAAGCTTGCTAGAGTAATTTGAAACCTACTTGGAATTTGCTCATACGCGAGAATTTCTAGTGAAATGATTTTTTCCATTCTTAATTCTTTCTCAATCCGAAACAAATATGCCGTCAAGTGAAGTAGGACTATCTCTAAAACATATTAAAATTTGAATTGATTTGATTCAGCGGAAAAAAAGTTACAGTCGAAAAACAATTTCGGCGAAGACTTTTGACCGCTACTGTATATCTCAATTCCGCAAACGGCATGGCAGCAAACAGCTTCATCTTTTATCAAGTGTGCACCACTTTTTTTTTGTTGCGGCGTTTTTGTTGCACCATTTCCCGATGACCGTGCTACCCCAACCTCGGATATCACTCATTTTTCGAATGCATCGTACGAATGTTATTCCAGGCAGAATCATCACGTGCAGCTAATCGAGAAGGGGGGTATGAAGGTAAGAACAGCTGGGGGGGACTGTGTGAGTTTTTACCGAGGGTTGGTTTGTTCCAGATGAAAAGGGGAAAAACTAAGCCTGTATACATAGTAACATGAACCTCTGCCTGCATACATCCCACCCGCAACTATCACCTGTAAACTGATATATGCGATTCGGTCTCAGTGTGAGACTTTTGCAATTGAGCAAAATGCTGGCCGAATCGCTCATGAATCGCAACGTCTGAAACCGACGCTTCAGACCTGTACAGCCAAATTCCCGGAAGTGCCAGTACCTTGTCCCTGAACGAACGGTAACTCCGCTGCAGTTCTTACGTGGGCAAAACCTTCATCCCTAGTACGCGTTTTCAAAAATTCAGGGACCAAATCTCTTTAGCTACGAGCTAAATATCGTCCTCCGTTTCTTATGTCTGGCAATTCACCTGAACGCAGACAATTAGCAAATGACGTGGTAAAACGCAGTTCTCCTCCTCAGGTTAGGTCATTCAAATCGGACTACCCTTCATTTGCTCGAACGCAAGCTAGGGGGACTTACAGCCTAGGCCCCCCAATCATAGCCAGCATGAGTCCAATCTGTAGCAAGTCCAAAATACAGCCTAAACCTGAACCAAAGCTCAACCTCAGGTTCAATTATCGCGCAGCTCTCAGTGACCTGACCGTCAGGAGTAGGAGAACCCATGTCTCTCCACCACAAGGCCTTTTGCCTGACTAGGTCCACATCCTCGAATCGTTTTGCAGCTGTGAAGTGCATTTATCACGCAGCTTATCTACAAAGGAGTAATCTAAAGTTAGGAGCATAGAACAAACGACTGCAGTGAGCCTTAAATATGGCATCTTGATGACGCTAACACTGCTAATTAATGCAAACGTTTCCCAAATACCTGGCTATCGTAGTGAATTATCTTCTGAAGCGCTAAAGATAGTGTCATTTTACCCAAACGTCGGATGATGGCCTTTGAGCAGTAGTCCCTGACGCAATCACCGCTATTTAAGTAAATATTACAATTCAAAGGAATGAATGAGCCGTAGACAAAAATAGATCAGTACGCAGAAGAAGGGCTATTTTTCAGCAGCGCCCTTCGTAGAATGCCCTCTGGTCCATCTCTGCTGATTCAAACGGTCCTTGTTTTGTATATCCGATCTCTATGCTTGCATTACGAAATTCAGTTCTCCCGCCTGAAAAGCATGTGGTGAAAATTGTGAACCTGGTAGGCCTAAGGCCTAAATGAAACACACAAAAACGACTTTATAAGTCTACCAACGTTCCACCTAGTCCACCTTTGCACTGGGCGCGCGCTGTGTTACGCGCAGTGGTCAATCAACAGCCTGCCTCAATGTCTCCCAAACAGTAACCACAAACATCGTGCTTCGTGGGACCGAGCCCTTGTAAGCCCCTCTGGAGAAGGAAGAAAGCAGAGATGTGCTGATATGTGCCTATGCGAGAGTGCCAGTCCGAACAGTTAACAAAACGGAATTGGATACTAAGCTTCCGCTTGACCCGCTGCCCTCGCTCGGCGCGCTGTGAGGGCTTACAATCCACGAGCGCAGGTACAGAAACTCGCACCGGCTAGCCTGACCAGTTCATTATCTAATTTCCGTGAAGCCCTTCCCTCTCTTCCTCCTCCCCCCAAGCTGCCGATGTTAATCGGTTACACGTTACACTGGAGCGCGGTGTTGAACATTGGTGCGCACAATCCAATTGGGGCACGGGTACAGAGGTCCTTCCCGGTACTAAGCCCTAGCCATTCAGCATCCAATTTCCGTGGCACCCCGCGCCCATGCTGCTGGTGTCAATCGTAGCATGACACTGTAGACAAACGGCTGCCTGCGTCTCGCTTGCCGCTTTGCTTTCTCATCTCTGTTCGGCGACGTGCCAACGCTCTTACTCGTGCAAGTGGTCATTTTCCAGCAGAGTAATCTCTTTGTTTCACAACGTTTGGGGCAACAACAATTCCGAAGGTCGTCAGTTGTGGCATCTTTTGAGCATTAGTGTGGGTGATACCTTAATCTCAACGGAGAAAAAAATAGGTAACGAGTATGTAATTGCCAATTCCTCATGAGACTCTTCTGAACGCTGTTCGCTAGATCTGAAACGTAGTGTCTAACGGCTTAGCAAGAAATGTTCCTAATTTCCCCAGAGATTGGCATCAATAAAAAATAGGAGTGCAGTGTTGTGTCTTAGTAAAAACACAATTGCAATGAGCTAACTAATTCTTTTTTTAGAGCAAAATAAAGCCATTGAATGAGCTGTTTATCTCGTCGCTCAACATACATCGAGAGTAATAAATAATAAATATAGTTAATTCTTACGGATTGCTCGTCTGATCCCTGCTGCAGCTCAATATGTAATAGTGATCAGAAGCATTAGTCAGAACGAATTTTTGCCCATTAGTCTTCTCTCCTGACCGTCGCTCTCTTCTTATTGTCGACTACTATTCGTCCCGAGCACGCCAGAAACGCAGGTCGCGTGTTGCGTCGCTTTAAAAATTTTATTCCCCTATTCTAGGATTTAAGATGCGACATACGCCAATACATACCAGCATTAGGGGTCAACGATACGACCCCATCCTCCCCATCCCCGATACGGGATATGTCCAAGCAGATGGCCTCCAATTTTCCTCTCTTTCTCCTTCTTACTTCTCCCATCCTCACAGAGCTACCTCTCTGTCTCCCCGCCACGACCCCTCAGCATTCAAGTGCGCCCGTACTTCCAGAAATCTATAATATTTGGTTCTGACACCTGCCAACAGGCTCAAACTCCGCCCACTTGTCCCTCCAAAACACTGTCGAGCGCGGAAAGGGAAGGGGATATGTCCGAAGAGAAGAAATATCCTTTGAAATTCTCTAATTTTTCCCATTTCTCATTCCTTCCTACTCCTTCCCAAAAAAATCGCGTACAAAACCCATCAAACACCACGCCTCCGCTTAGTCCGTCGAGCCCCTATAACATCCCAAAGGCGACCGCCCAATCTATTACGACACTCCGCGGAAGCTGCGCACGCACGTTAGTCCGTGCTTCAGCCACCTCTGGCTCTTTGGCGTCCACACTGATCACATAACTTTGCGAGATTATCCCATCCAGGGTGGGAGGGGCGGGTGAGCTCAGAGGACGTCACGTTTTCCCACTTGGTATCCACACGCAATTTGGCTGCGATTATCTGTGACGTTCATTAAGCCACCACCCCACCTCAGCTTGGATCGTAAATGGTGGAACGCGTTCAACAATTGTGGGATATTATGCCTTTAGGTTCTTCAGCATAATTTTTTTTTCATAGAAGTGAGAACATGTTTGCCACAAAAGGCATGGCAGAAAATCGAACAAGGCTACGGCGAAAAGAAATGCAGAAGACTCTGGAGATAAGGCACATATGGACATCAACTAGGCGGTCAAATAAAGAGGCCCTCATGATCCACACTGCTAAAAAAAATAGTCAAAAATCCTAGACAAGCGTTTTCCTTGTTTGGAACGAATTACGTGATTCGAATTAGACGGTAGGCAGGTGATGGAGAAAATTGAATGCGACCTGATGGTCAATCATGGCGTTTGAATTACCCGAATAGGCCACAGAATAGCGCAGGTGATTTACCCCGAGTAATTTTCTTCATTCGAAGCACTATAAATAGACGTAGCAGAAGTGTAGGCGTAGAAAGCGTTCACAAACTAGCTGCAAAGGGGTTATAACGCGAGGTACAATTTTACGTGATCAATAGTATTTCTTTGGAATACGCCGCGCACATCGCTCCCATTCGCCATGCAATTAGAATTTATGGTAAGCCAAATATAATAGCTTGGATTGGCGCTATTGCTTTCTTGCTATTGCTTCGCTATTTTCTACGGTAGCAAGACAGGCTGCATCACTGGGCTTGCTGATCTTGACTTACAATCCTAGATGTCGCCTAGCTGACAGTAGTCGAATGTCACCTAGTGAAGAAAGAAAAATAAAGCAGGGAGAAGCGAACCCTGCGGCACCAATCCAGGCACTCCAGATCGACTTCCACTCAGCTCAATAAGAAGCCTCTCACTCTGTTCGGTGCGGGGGAATGCCATAAAATTCTATGTAAACGACTATTTTTTTTCTTAGTATTGGGTCTGTCTATACTGTCCCAGACCCACATCAAGACCTAAATGTTATATACACACAAAGAGCGTTAGCCAAAAATTCTTCAAAATATCCGCAAAAGTTTTGAAAAGGAAGAGGACGATTTTTCATAAGAGAAAAACTGCATAAAAGTACAAACACGTAAGGAGAATTATAAACGCCCACGAAATGAATGGCTCTCGTCCATAAACCACAAAGCACAATCTCCAGTACCACTTGCTGAGTTGGAACGCTTAGTAACGACCCATACCGACCCTGCACGAGTCAGGGTCAACCCTATCGTTGTTACTATTCGAAAAATTTTTACGACCCCCCTCCCCCAAGGTGGATTTGGTACGACCCCCCCTCCTCCAAACTCAACCAGGTACGACCCCCCCCCGCTTGTACTCGACAACTAGGTTGACCCTAGCACTCGAGTTCTCCTACCATGACCTCCCCAATCGCTTAGACCCAACAAGCATTCGAAATTTCCTTAGCGATCTCCAGAAAACATTCTACTCATAACAACAGTGTGTAACAGGAGCAGTCCTCCCTTCTGCTCGGGAACCACACAGAAATGACTCGCCGTTACCACAAAAATCCCGTACCAGCTGGCAAAGGGGTGGGTTACAAAGCCGGAATTGGGGGGGAAGGGGGGGAAAAAGTGTTCCCCCTGCCATAAATTCAAGCGCAAGGTATGTGTCTTTTACGAATTCGGTGTTACCTGAAGAAACACCTGAAGAAGTAGGGTCAAGTGGATGTGGGCGGGGTAAGAACTAAGAAGCACTATACAATACACATGTCAGTTGAGCGGACGATCGCAATGGGCAGGGCAAGTGCCGATTTGAGCGGTGCCGACGGCACAAGTTTCGAATAGGTCACAGAATAGCCCAAGGACCAAGAAAAAATATCGAAGGTGTCCATTGAGTTGCTTCGCCGAATTGAGAAGATCGCCCGGGATGGGCGGAGCTTTGTCCATATTAATGGTGCTTAATTTGAAAAATTCATAATTATAGAGCAAAAAAATCGGTGAGGGCGGCAACATCTAAGGTATCACCAGCATACTTGAAATGATCGTGAGCACAAGCCCAATTACGGACACTTCTTCCATTCAGCAACCGCATTGGTATGCGATGGAGCTCTCAGCCAACCTAGTGGAATATTTATGTGGTTGCAGCCCGGGGAATTGGGGCCACTTTCAAAATTCCTCACCCACCAATAGAGTTTGACCACAACCCTTCATTCTCTTTAGATATGTCTCCAAGTAGCAAATTCCACCTCTTCTGGGCCATTCAATAAGATCAGGCCGCATTACAGTAACCCTAATTTGGCTATCGTGCGCACGATTTCGTCCTCCGTAAAGCTTCCATAGAAAGAGTTCATTTGACCCTTTGAATAGATGTAGCGTGGCTTGCAGCTCTTGGCTTGATTAATGCAGTTTCGCAAGAGTTACTCGAATTACCCGTTGCTGAGCTGAATGACAAATTCGGATCAGGTGGACATGGCGTGTCACGCGAATTGGTGGCAACCCTAAGACCACCAACTAAATGGGAGTTTTTGAAAACTTCGCGAAGGAACCTCATTCACTCTAACGAAAAAACACAGCCCAACGAAAATTCGGTGCCGCTCAATTTGACATGGTTAGCTCACTAGGTCCATTCAAGATGGACAGATGGTCGGGAATGACAGACAGGTTGACCATTGAAATCCATTCCTCGGCCGGTGGAGCCATCAGGTCGAGTTTATTCCGAGAAAGGGAGAGTTAAATCGAAAGTCATAGACAACGCAGTTTTCGTCAAGTCGCAAGTAAATGGGCGTGGTTTGTGCAGTGGGCGGAGCAATCCGGATGGTGAGATTTCCTTGCGGACAAGGTGAGAGATGTGAAGTAGTCATAAACTAGAAAAGGTACCCGTGAGTGAACTGCATGAACTGTAGCTGAAAAAGTTATTCCGAATGGAAGTTGGAGTTTGTGGGATGGGTGGAGATGTTGTGTCTTTCAATAAGCTCCGAGATATATGTACTAACTTCCGAACACGTGGACCCCAAAGTCAAAGCTCACGTCTTCAACTCGCATGTTCTTCCCGCTATGACCTACGGGGCGGAGACGTGGAGCACCACAGTCTCTGAAGAGGAGAAACTCGCAGTCACACAGCGAGCCATGGAGAGGGCCATGTGCGGGGTAACGCTCCGAGACCGCATACCCAATGACACCATTCCGCGCTCGTATGAAGGACGTCGTCGATGCCATCTATAATTCCAAGCGGAGGTGGGCCGGTCATGTGGCTAGACTCACCGATGATCGCTGGACGAAGAGAGTGACTGACTGGTACCCAAGGGGAAAAACAAGGCCCAGAGGCAGACCCCCACCAGATGGGCAGACCCTCTCGTGAAATTGTACGGCCAGCTGTGGCGCAGAAGAGCCCGAAGCAGAGCGGCTGGAAGATGTGCGACCTGCGTTTCTGGCGTGCCCGGGACGAATAGCGGTCGAGAAGTAAGAAGTAAGAAGAGTCTGGGCAGGGCTTCCCAGATGAGCTTGTGCTCTAATGCAGCCAAAAGCCATGTGTGGCCAGTTCAAATGATGCCTTCACTGAACTTCCAACGGTTGTCGAAGTTCAAGGATTATTTGAATGGGAGTCGAAACAAACCATTCTCCAATATTTAACTCCAGGGCCGTGCGCTTGTTCAAAGTCACCCATTGTTTCTGTATCACCTTTGCTCCATTACACCATTGAGCGGGGACATAACCGGATTCGGATTCAGGTTAAAGTGATGTGTTTTGCTCAAAATTTGGCACTTTGTGATGATTCCTCAGAAGCCTTCATCGTGTATCACGGCCAGTGCACGTGAAAGGCATGTGCTGGAGCAAAAAGCAACAAAAAGTGGACCAATCAAATTGTAAAATGCTTAATCTTGATAAAACGGCGGAAAATCCCGTAATGGAAACGATCCCCACTTTTTCTTAGAAACTGTCGTCATTGAATTCCCTGAAGACATTACGACGATCTCCTCTATGTTGCCATATCTACAGCACAAGATCTGCACTTAGCACTACCTCAGTATAGGCCCTCGATTTATTTCTTTGGGAATCGATGAAAGGGGAAAGATGAAGGAAAGGTCAGGAACTCATTCAGATCTCACACTAATCTCTTAGCTTTACTAAGGAGAAGGTCATGAGTCGGGATTGAATTAGTGTGTTACTTTGGTCAAAAATCACACAGGCAGTGCGATGAGGAAGAAGGGTGGGGGGGGGACAAACGGCATACGATTAAAACGGAATTTTCTCTGAGACGTCGCAGTCTGTTGTGCGGAGAGCCAGCGTTGCGGGCAGAGGAGAACGCGAGAGAGCACGTTGTAGACGAGAGCGCGCAGACATCACGTATGCTGCTGTAGATGGAGATGGCAGCGGATGCAGCGTTCTAACGAAGGCACTAACTTCCTAAGTACCATCACCCTTGTGATTGAAGGTATTTCTACTTCGCTCGAGCAAAGAATTTTTCTAAGGTTCTTATGCGACCCGTGCCTTTAAGTTCTGTGTAGGTGAAATCCGACCACTAATTGCTCTGGTTTTTCTAGAAATACGGCTAGGCTCCAACAAGTGAAGTTGTTGAGGTCTTTACCCGATAAGAATTGAAAGGATATATTACTCAATGTCGCATCTCCTTAAATGTATGTTGTACCTTAACTCCCACATTTTCCCTTTGTTCTCCGGCCTCCTCATTAGCCACCAAGTCCTGCCTCACCAACACCACCTGCAAGATATGAAATAATGGCCGCGTAATGCCTACATATAGGGGGAGAGCACAGAAAGAGCCACTCTCCCTTCAGTTCGGAACGAAATTTATTATACTTTGCTGAGAACAACTCATATGCTCCTAAAGATCGAAGAACACATTCCATTTTATCAAAAAACCCCACAACACCCTTGTACACCGAAATCTTTAGAGGAAATTTCCACAAGAAAAAGGGTAAAACATTTGGCGTTGATCAATCCCACTTTTGGATGCGGCACGCATTCTACTTCCATTCACATTCGTAGTGGCGTTTGAATGCGATGTGGCCTATACAATGACTTGCGGGGCCAGCCGATGTACAAGTCAGTGTTTTTATCCTCCCAGACAAGTCTGGTACCAATTAACCGACCCCGGATGGAAGGCTTGGTTGGCCCGGGCGACTCACGACCCAGGATTTGATCCCGGACCGCTCGCGTGGTAAGCGTGCCACTTGCCACTACACCACTTCCGCCCTGTAATAAACAAATACAAATACAAATGACAATGCTGAGATGGATTGGCAGCTATGGGCAGGTTAGAAACAAAGATGTCAGAGCGGCTATGCGCATTACTCCACCTCCAGGCAACAGCAGAACGTGCCTTGGATTCGGCAAATTCCTACAGGAGTAGCAC
The DNA here is from genome assembly GCA_036418205.1 of Ostertagia ostertagi. NCBI lineage: Eukaryota > Metazoa > Nematoda > Chromadorea > Rhabditida > Trichostrongylidae > Ostertagia > Ostertagia ostertagi. The sequence continues at coordinate 32,803 of MU891561.1, forward strand.
CTTTGCCATTGTGCGAGATGCTGAATGCTAAGGAGAATAAGGCTTCAGACGGGTGAAAAGTCAGTGAAATAAGTTACCTCTACCGAAAAATGCCAAAAAAATTAAGAGGAACAAATTTCTCAATTTGAGTGCATAAATTGCTTCAAAAATAAAGCGGAAATATTGTTTCATCAACCGAAGTAAACTGTAGCAACGGAAAAGAAACGAGGGAAGCGGAATAAAACTACGAATAGAAGGCTGGAACTGGTTTCGAACGTCAATTTTGGTACGTCTTACAATCCAGTGCAACAAGTGCGAACCAACAAGATCAATTCACAGCATTTCATGTAGACGCCAAGAATGGCTGAGGTGATGAGTGCCATCTACATAAATAACCAGTAAACGTCGAGTAGACTAAGTTATTCATGACGTTGTGGATGAGTAGACACATGACCCACAAACCTGCATGTGACTGGTCCCAAGAAGGCGGGGTTTCTCGTCAATTTCAGAGCATTTGGAAAGGATCCTTTGACCACATATTGAAGATGTTGATAAAGATGTTTCGCTAGATACTGTGAGTCATGATATCTGGTTACAAGGTTCCCACCCCTCATAACACTTGTCAGTATGGACGCTCTGGTGTCAATGCGAGCCAGGTAACGGAATCGACGACTTTTGCGTTCTAGCGCATCTTATCAGCCATTATCAGTTGCTATCGCTTCCAATCATGTACCACCAATGTCCCGGGACCGCCCCACATAACACTTGTAAGTATAGACGCTCTAGTTACCAATATGAACGACAAAACGAAATTGGCGATGCTCGCTTTCTAGCCCCTCTTATCAGCTATTATCAGTCGTTATCAGTTCCTATCACGTACCACTTGTGTCCCCATCCCACCCCCTATAACATATGTAAGAACCACTGCGCTATCGTTACTGTGACTCGAGCTATGAATTTCGTGACAAACACACACACACACACACACAGACACACAGACATACTTAGCGAATTATATATAGTAGGATCAATGTATTTAATAATCCAGTGATCCGCTGTAGAGAAAATTTGTAGTCACTCAGTCAGGCTTTATTAGCCAAACATGGCTAATATACTTTTCTTTACGTTCTTTATGTGCTTTGTTGTTCGGTGGACAATCTCCATAGGGCCCGAAAAAATATTGGCCCAGCGGGTCGGCCGTCGTCCTAGCGGCCTCGTTTTTTTGTAGGGCACGCATGTAGATGGGACTCCATCTCTCATCCCTGCAGCGCAGTAAATGACCGAAATGACGATGCTTCAATGCGCCATGTAATAGAGGATATCTACATATATGGCTACGCATTATAGGAATCCTCCCTGGAAAAATCATGATTCTATCTCACCCATAAATGACTTGCTAGAGACCAATCGTTCATGGCAGGAAAGAAGACAAGAAAATCACACTTGTTTAGGTGTCAACCCTACGTTGCGCAGACTAAGCGTACAAGTTCCTGGAATCAAATGATCTTCTGACGTACATATTTTATTTCGAGTCCTAGTGACATTTTTAGCGCTTTAGCCTACATAAGATTTGCGTGACCAGCCGGTAGACAAATCACTGTTTTTATCTTCCCGAGAACGAAATTACCAATTAAAGAATTCTGCGCACGGAAATACTCATGACTCTAGTTCAGCCATAAATCGTTGGCTTGAGACCCAATATCAAATAGTATCGAATGTTTTCAATTAGCCAAAAACCTCTGTCCTGTCCTGAAGCAGTATTCTTGTGCGAAATATATAATGTAAATAAATAAGTAAATAAATAGAATAAATAAATCCAAATATCAACTTAGAATGGAAAGAACTAGAACACTGATACAAAATTCGAAAAATCGAAATGGCTACTACGCGTTCAAATCGCCCACGGACGTCTTTCACAAATTCTGGCGACGGGGATGCTTCCACTTGGTTCTTGGAGTGCCTCCACTAGGAACTTTTCAAGCCTCTAACCCTTTCGAAGCTGAATTTTTTCGTGAGGAATTTTTTATTCAACACACACAATATTGATTAGCCTTGTTGAAGCTCTATAAATATTAAGATTGCGCGAAACTGGAAGCTATTCGATACAACAAAATATATAAATATTAAAAATTGCCCCCTTCTTAGTTTTTGCCTATTTCGAGAGAGTTCCCACAATTTAAAAGAATATATATATAATATAATTTATGCACAACATTACACCCGTAATTTTGGAAACAGTATGGATCTAATTGCAAAGAAAAATAATTTAAAAAATACGAGACACTTGGCAGTTGCAAACAGCGTTGATCATTGTTGCAAAACATAAATGTAACAAACACTAAAAAAAAAGGTAGTGTTGTAATACGAAAACGGGCGGAAGTGGTGTAGTGGCAAGTGGCACGCTCACCACGCGAGCGGTCCGGGGATCAAATCCTGGGTCGTGAGTCGCCCGGGCCAACCAAGCCTTCCATCCCTCCGGGGTCGGTTAATTGGTACCAGACTTGTCTGGGAGGATAACACTGACTTGTACATCGGCTGGTTCCCCGCAAGTCATTGTATAGGCCACATCGCATTCAATCGCCACTACGAATGTACAAATGGAAGTAGAATGCGTGCCGCATCCCAAAAAAGGAATTGGATCAACGGCAAATGCTTTATCCTTTATCCTATTGGAAGTTCTGCTAAATCAGAGATGTTTCTGAATAAGACCGAGCGTAGCGGACTAGATACTTCGTCGATCCTTACAACCACAACTTCCTGATCGGGTCCACTAGCGGCTGAGCTTTACTCTCCATCCGCTCTTACAAAGAGTGCGAGAGTCGTTCCATAGATAAGGAAAGGAGATTTGAAGTAACGTCTCGAGGTACAAATGTGAACAACTCACTTTAGATGGCCAGACTGGCCAATCGTGTCAGTTCTGCACTCGAAGTACGCTATCGGTTCATCTCTAGGGAGTGGAAGGAGAAATGAGCAGAAAAGTCGGAATCAAAATCTCGTCAGGGGCACACTGATCTCCTAAAATCATTATAAGGACTAAGTTCTGTGTAAATTAATCAGAGTCAAGTGCCTTATCCTTTTGTCCATTCGTGGAGGTCCTTCCGTGCTCATTTTTCTTGCTTCGAGGCTCGAGCCCATATACCACTATCAGACTTCGTTTTGGGATACGCCATTAATCCGGCTTTTCTGCAGTATTGCAGAGATGGTTGCCTGTTGAGATGAAGGATTAGGACAAGTGCTTCATTTTTCACCTTACTTCATTCCCTTTTTTGGATTGACTGGGTTCAATCAGTCAAGATGACGATAATGTAGTTCCATAACGTGACGTTTCTATCGCTAGAGAGAATCTTTACCTTTTAATAGCAATTTTTTCTTCTGTTAGCATGAACTTCTGGCATGGGTTTTCAACCACCATGCCATCGCAAACTAAAAATGAAGGAAAGTTCGGCAGAAGATGCAACGCTTCAATACGAAAAGAACAAAATGCATGCAGCAGCGTTCCCACGTACTTATTTACCGATTTGTTTTTGTTTGCTTGATGTGTTTGGGGATGGCACGTATTTTGTGCCCGGCAGACACTGTGACGTCGTTCCAAATGCATGACGGGAAAGCGTGTGTTGTCGAAAGTGAACTTGCAACTCTGTTATGAGCCCAGTCTTTAAGCGGCTCTTGAGGATACACTAATTGGAACAAGATGCGCATACCCCCTAACCGCTCATCTAAGAGGGTCGTATTGTGAATGCTAATGGCTCCTTGTCAGGAAATCGGCGTAGACTGCTGCAGCAGGGTTCGACCAAAGGCTCATGCCAAATCATTTCTGGTGGTCAGGAGACAAACCATTAATGAGCGGGATTGAAAATGCAGAGACTTTGTTCAAGGAATGAGTGCATAATGAGCTTACCAGCGAACATCCAACAGATACAGCTCTCATACTGCGCTGATTATAAGATGTAAACAAAAGCAACTGTTCGCATAAATCCTGTCATTTTCAATTTCGCACGGATTTCATATGCATTGGCCTACAGGATGGAACTAAATTGGTCTGACTTATCCACATTTGGTCTCTGCATTCACTCAAAGTCCAGCTCACTTGAATAAATTAGCGCTCTGCAGGAGACCTACTCATTAAAGATTCGCATAACTTTTGAGTTACAACTCACGTCATCTCGAGAGCAGGGTGAGCCAAGGAATGTAACCCGTTCTCAAGCTTCTACGACACAACTCTGGACCTTAACATATTTTAGAGATAGTTTTGGAGATGGATTTTGTGAGGTTGCGTTGTGGTGGGCAGGGAGAGAAGGGTTGCGGTACTTTAAGGGAGGAGGGCAACTGATGAAAGTTGTATTAGGTCGCAACGAAAGTAATGGCGGATTCGACCCTCAATTTCAAAAACTCGTATCTTTCTTTGAATTGAACTTTATTCCTAATAATAATTCCCACAAGCACTTACACCAGTCCGCCATCGGTCGACAAGGAAACAAATGCCTCTCCTTCAAAATTCGGCAGGCTTCGAGTCGAAGAAGTGCCCATGTCCGCTTTCAACTATTGAAAGTTGTCGTAGTTTTTATCCTTTGAGAAGTGAGCCAGGGAAAGGAGTGGGTTGGGCGTCCATCTTCGAGGTTGTAGTTTCCTTCGCGGAGCCTTCTGAACCAAAGTTGGCAGGTTTTTTCACTTACCACTCCCCCTACTTCCACAGAGCATATTTTGCGGCAGGCTTCGCTCGCTGTGTGTCCCATACAAAATTCGCAAAGAAGTCAGTGGCGTACATGGGTAGAAACTTATGGCATTTTCCAGGCTCCAAAAGGCCTGCAGGAGGTGACTCGGAAATATGAAGGGATGTTACCATTCCTGTATATGGTTAAAAAATTTCCCCTCCAGGTTAATGCGCAGCCGTTTGTCAGGACTTTGAAGAAATCCGCCAGGACTTTCGTTTTTGCCGCCGTAATCATGTTCTGCTGTCATTCGCTGTACTCACACCCCCAACTTTTCCCATCTCCCTCTTACGCAACGCCGTTTCAAGTGAAAAGTTGGGAGGAGCAGAGGAAGGAGTGGAGCGTGTTGACTGTCCAGTACTACAGAAGCATTCATAGTGATAAGAGGAGGTCCAACTGGGAAATGGGAGAATGAGAAGGCAGATCTTTTTTGTGGGTGACCCTTTCACCTATAGTGTATGGTGATAGGGGAGCGTACCAAGAGACTCCTCTAGATTCGTAAGAATTTGTGAAATTTTTCCCAACATCGGGTGACCCTGGTACGATTCCCTTCGCAAGTGAAGTTGGCTGGTTCACAAACAGATTGTGCTATTTTTGCATTGTCAAGGCGGCAGGGGTTCATTCATTATCAGGCCATCCTTGGGACGGGTGGGATGCGTTTTGTTCGTCTCTCGGTCAGGTTCACTAAAACTGAGAAGCATCATCATTGCTCGCCAGGCCTAGGCTAAACTTAGGTCTTAACATAGCTTGAGCATAAGCCATTATGTAGCTTAAGCTTTAGCCTCAACCAAAGCATAATCTTAGGCTTCAATGAGCTCTGATGACCTGACCTAGGAGGAAAAGCGAACGTCTCCCGGGCGCTGGTGCCTCCCCCACCACTGATTTTTCTCACCAGTCACCCGTACCAGCTCACTTCTGTGTATTTGCACAATGCCATAGATCCGCTATAAAAACCGATCCTACATAAAGTGGTCTCGAACAGCTCCGTCTGCTTTATCACTTATTCTCGGACATATTCATCCCTAACAGCTCTGACCGTAGAATATGCCTTCAGAGGCGGTATAAATTGGTGTCGATGAAAGATGAAAGCAAAGGGTGCCAAGGTTGATTTGGAGGAACAAAGAGAAATGTGAACAAATCCCGAGAAAGCAATCCTCATCTCGGTTGTCCATTTCAGGAGAGGGCCACTAACCGTCAGGATAGCTTGAAGTAAAACGTTGGCAAAATGCCAGCAGCGGTAAGTAGGCAGTTGCGGCTTCGGTTGCCGGTGTAAAAGTGGACCTAGAGAAGAAGGTCGAGCATTTCATTGCAAATACCGCCACCCTTCCGATGTCGGCAGTGGGCGTGTCTGAGGAGCGCATGCCTCGTGAGCTACTTTGGCGCCTCGTTACGTCGTGGACAGAATACATTCTACCACTAAAACACCACCTATCGCCCACTTGGACGCTCCTTCACCCTTTGCACTACTCATCTTTCCCTACCACAAATATCCGGCCTACCGTAATTTTTGTCATTACGAAAACAAATTGATTGTCGCAGTTATAATGGGTTATACAAGTTCTGTTTCAGTTCCGCGAGCAGAATCAGTCGTTAAGAAAAATGGTCTCACTTCATTATCATTTTGAAAGGATGACCACATCATTGTTTACAATCCTGTCAGGAAGGAGAGTCAAGCTCATACTCTACTAACATTCACTCGAGCTGGTCGAGTCTCTCGGATGACTTCAATACTTGGGCTGATCTGTGAAGTTGCAGCCGCTCGCAGCAGAACGGTGAGTTGCTTTGTGAGAACTTATCAGAAGGAGAACTTGAACTTGGTTTTCAGAAAGACCGCAAGCCAGTACCGTACTGCGTGATGGATCCGTGGGTGTTCTTTGAGTTTGGTTTCGAGAATGGGCCGACGATGGAAAGGTATCTGCAAAGATTGAATGATCAGCGTTGTTCAGTTCCTTCAGAGCGCCATGCACACAAATCCCCTTCCAATCACTGATCCCTTCTTCCTGCGCATCCGCCTAGGCAATGTAGCCTATCTGATTATGATTTCACGGAATTTGTTGTTTTCTATCAAATGAGCTGGGCCTGCAGATGTTTGTAATGCCCAAGTGAAGTGATGGCCCAGGTGCAGTTGGGGGAAGGCATCGTTAAGCGGACTGAGCCTCGGGGTAGAGAGAGCTGAAAATGAAAGCGT
>MU891565.1:0-11423 GCA_036418205.1 Ostertagia ostertagi
TAATAAACGAGTTCTCACAATCCGTAGTTCCAGAATTTGAGTACTGAATCCATTTTCCAAGGATTATTTTCTAAGGGCGTTTCTTACAAGTTTGGACGAATTTTCTCTCAATTTCAGGTCACATTCACTAAGCGAAAATTCGGGTTAATGAAGAAGGCGTACGAGTTATCTGTGCTATGCGATTGTGAAATCGCTCTCATAGTCTTCAATTCGACAAATAAACTATTTCAGTGAGTATTTTTACTTGCAGTTTCAATTTCCTGTCAATTATTGATTTTTGTCGCTGATTTTTGCGAGCGGCTTTTGTCGCTCGGCAGCGGTCTGAGTTTGCACTACTTTTTATAGCTACATCATTCAATTATAAATATAACTAGAATTTTACGGATAAATGTGCTCTTGCTTTGGAGTTGAGCAACAGATCGTGGTTTGAGACGCTCTTCACAATAAGTATGCCCGAGATCAAGCCCCGTGTAGGCCAACTAAGCCATTCATTTGGGTCATACAGAGTTGTTCAATCGGTAATGGATTCAACTAGAAGGGTAAAATTACTAATTCACACCTCAGTTGAATGGAACAAATGGTATTTAAAGACTTCATGATTTGCATGGAAGTCGAAGTCCGAAAAAGGATAAGTCAATTATGAATGCTTTTTATTCCACTAAAGAGCTGTTATAAAGGGCAGCGGTGATGTAGCTGGTCACGACATCTTAAGGTTCGCGTATGGGTCATCAATATTTGCTAAGGCACTCAATTAAGTGTGCCCCACAAAGGGTTTTCACTTTGCATTTTCCTACCTCAATTTGTTCCTACACTGGTATATGCCCTAAAAATAGTCAGGCATGGCCATGGCTACATGGCCCGCACCTACAAGCACCAGAAACTTACTTTTTCTTGAGTTCCGGCCACTATCTCTGAGCTCAGATTTCACTACAACTTCCTCATGTACGACATACTCTCATATTTCACGAATTACTGGCAGTCGATGTTTCCTGTGTATATATGTGGGCACGGGTACGAGCCCCTCCCATTTCCGTTGTCCGGAAGTAGAAGAAGCCGTTTTAGTGTGCGCATAATTCCGACATGTAATGGAGACCGTAATTGCATGCCACGGGACCTGGCAGTTGAAGGGTTTCTTTGACGGGGTGTTGACGGGCGAGCAGGTTTCTTCACTTAACCGACTCTTTTGACCACAGTTTATCCTGCTGCTGACCGTACTTTATTTACACAATGTTACGTTTGGAAGATATGTCTGTGAATTCAATAAAGTGGACGTGCGCAATTGCAAACATTCGTGACAGGACCCGCTCAAGTAACAAGTGGATGTGTGTTCAATTGAGCTGCTATCACACGCATGAATGTGCTCGTGATCTGGCAAAAAGGCAGCGTATCAATTTACAGCATGACTAGGAAAGGCACCAATTAATCTGTATTTAATGCACAGGCATGTTCTCTCGTTCTAATTTTGAGAAATTTTGAGACAAATATCGTTGCCGGTCCAGATTACCCTCCCAAACCGTTGGTTTACTAAGGTTACAAACCCTAAGAAAGACTTAGGTGATTGTTTCGATTCGGCTTCTGCAAGACGAACATAACTCCGATCCCAAACCTTTCGTACCAGCTGGCTTCGTAGCCGTAGATTCCAAAAAATTGGATTTTTGTCTATGGTCTGCTTAACAGGATAAGGAACTGAAAAGAAGGAGACCAGTGATAGGGACCAAGTGCCTACACAGTTAGTGGCGTGGCATACTCAAGTATCGCCGAGGTGCAGCCAATTCTAAAATTCTTCTTGAGAAGTGTGGGCTTTAACAATATTAATTTGTCATAATATATATTTAAAGATCACATTTTACTTTTTTTATATTCTCTAGTGTATAAGGAAAATGAGATACATACCCCCCGCATGCGGGGCAATAGCCACTGCGCACTTTAATCGTAACTACGCTTTGCCCAGCTGGTAAAATCATGACGGTAAATTACGGTAGGGCGAATTTTGATCGATCCAGGTTACCCCTCCAAACCGTTGACTTACCAGGCTTGGTAGCCCGTAGTAGATCCCGTTTGACCCACTAGGGAGGTTGTCACGAATTTCTTCCGAATATTTCAACGCAATGATGAATATTTGAGGATCTTCGTATGAAAACCAAAGTCTAACAGTACGTGAGTTCAATGCTTCACATATTTGCTCAGTCGGCCGTCGTATGAAAACATTCCATCGTCTCGTCGTGAGGAAAAAAAAAGCGTCTATCGCACGCGAGGAAAGGGATCGCCACGATGACGTCATCTCCGTAGGATATTCGACTATTTTGAATATTTTGGATGTTGTGTGATTCTTGAAGTTGATCGGCAATGCAAGCGATCGGACGATGTTTTCGTTGCTATCCCGCTGGCTGGCTGGCTGGCCGCCTTAACAAACGAGAAACTCTCGAGGGCAGAATCTGCTGTGCTGCCGTTGCTGCAGCTGAGATTATCGATCACGATCCAAAGAGACATTTCATGGACAAGTAGCACTTTTTGTTTGCTCATAGTGCCATGGATGATGGTCAAGTTCTAATTATCTTAGTTCATTTCTCAGTCTCGAAGACAGAATACACCTACTCAGGATTAATTATACCAGTTAATGACGTCATAGGCGGCGTTGAGTGGGTGTTTTGGGCGTCACTGCCGATGCACTACGGACGATGTAGTGAAGTAAGCTAGCTGAAAACAATCTTCTACATCGATGTCAGTTAGTGTGAAAGAGAGTGAGGGGACTCTCGCCTCATGGCATGACAAGCGAGTAAAAGGCCAAACTAAAACTGATATTAAAGGACTCCTCATGGGATACTGTAGCGTTACATTTGGGATGAAATCGATTCAGAAGTTTCACGTTTTACGTCACAGAAAAGTGCAATGCGGCTATGTGGAAATTGAATCCTTGTGCTTCTCAGCCGCTGAGCGCAGCCTCGCCATGCTCGATCATTCCTGGAAAGCCTAACGGGCCGAGCAACTCACAATTTGAGAGCATAGGAAGACCCTTTTGCGTTTTCGAGCCGAAAAGTTTACGATCGAGGTCATGTTGGCTTTTTATCCTCGCCATTGTCCTTTGGAGAGCCTGATGGGATCAGGTTGCTCATCACGAAGTAATAGACCACCTGTGTGAAGTTTTTCGATGATCGATTATCAGCTGATCATGCACGATTTTTGAGACACTCATCCTGTGTGGTCCAATTTTTGTTTTAGTGATTGTAGAGTTCTGCCTTGTCCATGCGTGACTTTTGAGACATTCGGAGGGAGAGCAGGAGGGGGAGGTGATTGTTTCACGAGCGATTAATGTTCTATCTAGCAGCAGTAGACCAACGGTAAGGCCATAAAATATCGCGGCTGCTAGTTCTTTTCCGCTTGAGTTCGCGTGGATTCTGCAACCGACAACTTGTGTCTAGTTGCTGCAAGGTTTCGATCGACATACCTACGGAACAGTTGAGAGATGGCATTTCTTCTTTGTGCGCTTGTTGTGGAAATCAATTAGACTGCGTTCATAGTTCGCGACTCGGGAGATTAGGATAGTAGTAGAGTAGGAGATTGCGCTGACAAGATTGGATACGTATCGATTGAAATCGCTGGAGAGTAGTAGATTGGGCGACTTCAAGCGAATAGATCAATACATATCTAATCTTGTCAGCGCACTATCCTAATCTACTACTATCCTAATCTCCCCGTCAATACATATCTTTTTCATTGTCGCGTACTATCCTAATCTCCGGAGTCGCGAACTATGAACGCGGCCTTAGAAACCTTCATGTCGGTATCACATAGCTGTCTTACCCGGGAAGATAATTTTCAAAGACATAATTTTCATTGAAAAGATAGGTGGGCGGACCTGTCACAACAGAGGGCGGAACTGAATTTTGTGAAAAAAATTTTGATTTTGAAAAAAATTTTGAAAAAAAAAATTTGTGAAATACTGTAACCTCGCGTGTGTGTAGCTGCACACTGAAATAATCTGAACACGCGCTCCATCTTCATCAGTAGGCTAACTTTTTCTACATGCAAATAACGAAGGAGCTGGCCTGCTTGGAGGTCGGAAATATCACCCGCATATCAATTTTTTCTTTCACCCAATGCTGTGAGAACAAACGCATCCTGCGTTCCGTGCCAGTGTGATAGATTGCGATACGGTCGCAATCACGTCTGCCACACGATGACTGACGATGATAGGCCACCACGTGTCATGCGCTCAAGCCCAGCGTCTGCCCGTTATGTCGTCAGCATAACCATAGCAACGGATGATGATTTCTCCACGGAAGGAGCGTCGATGATTATTAGTCGTCGACCTGGTTGTTTTAGTCGTAATAACATGAATCACGTCTCATCTGGACGTTCCTTGCGCCAAGAAACTTGGTGTTAGTCTGTTGAGGTGATGAATGCTTACTGACGTCATCGCAGCGTTGAGGTTGAAAAGGAGTATTTGGCATGAAAATTTTCACGGACATTTTCAGCTCGCTGACTGTAAGGGCTATGCCGGAATAAGTGAATTGCTGGCGCGAAGCGTAACACATTTAGCATTCATTAAGCCTATTCGGTAGCAGCATTTGAAAGAGATTCATTACTTATATACAATGACTTGCTGAGCCCTGTCCTGAGCCTGTGCACTCAGTGCTCGCCAGTGTTTTGTATCCTCTCAAACGGGTATGGTACTGATCAGCTAATGCAGGAGAAATGAGAGACTGAGTTGGCTCTTGCAGGATTTGATCCGGGTCGTTGAATGAATGGCGCTTTCGCCACTTCATCATTTCCGCTCATGTGATTTATCTTGGGGGTAAAATCAGAAATTACCTGGACAAAGTAATCTTCGAAGAACAGATCTCCTGCTGGGTAGGTATTTGGAACCATGGAAAGCAACGGAGCTTTTCTAGTGTTTTTATTCTGTGGACCTCGGAAGACGTGGACGAACGCGCTCCTTAACCCCGGAATTTGGCACCTTGTTCAGGGTACAATACAATAAGGGAGAACATAAACTGCCAGAACATTAAAAACCGACGTGGTAGATCGGCTTCTTCGTTGCTAGTAGCGCTTAGAACAAGCCGCTGTTCGCCTGTGCGTGCATATTCAGAGCCAGTGGTCCCCACTGTCATGAGCAAAGAACTCTGGCTGGACAAATCATTCTAAGCTCCCCTCGACCGGAAAAAAAGCAGTTTCTTTTGGTCCTTCCAAGCGAAGTTATGCCGTCAAAGTTACCTGTCATTGAATGCTACAACTGCTGTGATCGAGCTTGATTTGTCCTCAGTTATAAGCTCTGCAATGACAAGTTGAATCCATATTTCATCGAGCTTTTTCGACTCTTAAAGGCTTCATATCGCTACTGCTACTTATCCGTAGTTAGGTTCAACCCCGATACTGAGCTATACGCAATTTGTCTGATGATTACTTTCATCACATGAGCGTGATTAATTCTACTGTTGGCTGGATAGGGATTGCGGTCGGCGGAACCAAATAGTTTCCCGGTCGGGCTGCTCGCTTACGACGCCCTCTCGCAGGCTATCAATTAATTATCGGCCGCATCATCGAGCTCCTCAACGACTGGTTGAGTTATGCGTGACGTGTTGCATAAATTGACCCAATTCCTCGTAATAGGAGTGATTTTGATGGAAAGAGTTTCGCGAGTTATAGCTGGGCCCACCCGCAATCTCTGAATATATGTGCTCTACTGAGACTCAAGAATCAAGGAGCCTGGGACTTGTTCCGTAGGAAAAGCCAAGGCTCTAAGCAAAGCCACTGTACGTACTTACGGTGTACACAAGGGTAAAAAAAAGTCGCACGGGAAGACACCGCATTTATCAAAGTAATTATTTGGCGCATGACTTGTTTAGGTGCACATATTCCAGCAACTCTTACGCTAACACCAGAACGTCTCTCTGTCTGTGGCTCACTAGTTCTCAAGCGTTCTTGGATCCCGAGTACGCCCTGCGCTGTTATCAGCCGCAGCTTATTTATTTTTCCTTGTAATAGGAAACAAAGGGGTAGTTTTCAGTGTTCCTTTTGCCGCTCGCGAAAATTCCAACCCTAGGAACAGTAGAGATTCAATTTCATGGAGTGGGTCTTGTTAATGATTACGCTGCGTTGGTAAAGTCTTGACCCACCCACTGCTAGCAGCCACTTCCAGCTCGGCCCACCTTTCCCCAAGAACTGGGACAAAAAAAAATTCGGCACCTAGTTTTGTGCGCCGGTTTTCTCAGATCAATCAGCGGGGCCTTCCAAGGGTTCATTCAGTCCAAATCGATACTTACAACACATCGTGGTTGTGCTCTTTCCGTTTCAAGAGGATCCGCGCTTTGACATTGTTTGTCGAGAGCGTTCCGCTGCATATTCGCATTTCAAGCGTGCCGTTTCAATGATGCCTACGCAATGGCCGACGTTGAAGGGACAGGCAAAAAACAGTTCGAAATGTGAGGGCAATGGCACAGCTGACACAGCTTCGACCCGCTTGATTCCTTTACAACCATGCAACGGTTGGATGGGAGCACCCAGTGCATGCTTGAACATGTCCTCCTTCATTGATTAATTTTCGAAGGGACTTTACTCAGGTTCGGCGCTGACTAAGTCTGGGCCCATTTTTGTGATTGGGTGTTGAGTGCCGAGAAGTGAAAAGTTTCAAAAGCAGGGTTTCACAAGGCGCTTGAACTTTGTCGGCTGTGTAGCCGCCTACAGTTAGCCATCAAGATGGCCAAAATTCACGATTGAAGAAGGCTTAAAGGCACATTTCTACGATCAAATAGGTAAAGGTTATTGCGCCTTCAAATGAAAGTGGATTGCTTAGTAGCCCACCAAAAATGAAAGAAAGCGAAAAAAAAAACAGCAAAGCTCTTCGAAATGACTACACGCGCATATCTTAGGGCGGTGTTTACGCTCTACATCCACGAGAATCCCATTGCATGGCCTCATCTCATTACCGTATATGACTGTATCAGAAGAACACCTAATCAGTGGGAATACTGTAAGGGGTGCGCAGTCACGCCCATACAATAGAGCGCTACACACTGCTTCGGTGCTCTACTGGACACGGAAGGCACAGGCGTCGGCTCTTCGAAGGGTATATAATCTTGTCGATTTTTTGCTCTCTTACGTCACCGGGCCAATTATGCTACTGAATACGTGGGGGATGTTGCTCTTGAAATTGAACATAGCTGTCGTCACTTACTACGACAGCTACGTTCAATTTCAAGAGCAACATCCCCCACGTATTCAGTCGTGGCATGTGCCTTTAAGTGATTCATGGCTGAAGAAGTTTTCCATCCTCAACCGTCTTGTCCTTGCGTAGTACGCGGGGAATAAATGAATCGATTGAATGGTTGTAAGTTTGTTTTACTGGATGAAATTCAATCATATCGGAGTTCCATTGTGACGTGTCAAGTGGGCGCTCCAAATATGGTTATATAGGAAAGACTGGTTGCACTTTTAGGGAGCAGTGTTCCACGTACTTTATGTGGCTCAGTTTATTGAAGCGGATTTATTACAACGGGGCAGTGCACCTACGAGTAACGAATAAATCAATCAACTCTGAGGGGTTATCGGTGTGTCGAGAGCCAGCAATATCTTACGTGGCCATACGTTCATGAGCTGGCTAAAACTCTTTGTGACGATAGAAAGCATCCAGCCCAGTAGGCGCACAAGCTAAGGATCAACGACTAAACGGCTCTCACTCAGATACCAATGACCAGAGATGGTCACACTTTCCCCGATTGTTTACCACAGCTGTTAGCGAATGCGAATCGCATGTCTCAGAGTCAGGATTGATGCCATGCGCCATCAACGTACTACTTGATGCTGACGACGTTAAGCACTATAGAAACTGACCCGTTTATCAACAAGGGGAGTTCTTTGTTGCTTGAGGGGGAGGCTTGTGAAGGAAAAAACCGTACTGAGCGTCGGATTTGGCCGCCTAGAGAGCTAGTCGGTCAGCAAACAGTCTCAATCCTCCTACCACTTGATGCTGACGACGTTAAGCTTTATTAGAGGGTTTGAGAATTCGCATACGTTGAAGATCATTCCGATCATTGATCATGGGACCGAATAGTTAAGGGAGGAGTCCACAATGAGGTCTTAGGTCGACGAAGGCTAGTCGAGAGACAAGCAGGTCCCCCAAGGGTCCGGACCGAAACGCAATTCGCAGCGAAGGATATCCTTTGGCGATGTGCACGACCCTCCCGCGCGCTATCGGCGCGGTACGTCCTCCCCTCGCTGTATGACCCTTGAGTCCTCTAGCAGAGAGCGTTAGCCTTGACAAGGGCAGCACTGATGAGAGTCGCATCAATGTCGAAATCAGAAGGGGTAGTGTTTTTCGGGTTGTGGGCCGTCATCCGTTTTTTCTTGATCTATACATCGTTAGCCCTCTAATTTGATTACTGATGGGCTGCCTTTTCATCGCAATGTCCGCCTTTAAAGTAACCATCACTATCGGGTTCTACGGAAGAATATTTCTAGCTGACTATGACCAATTGATGGTCAAAACAACAAGGTTGTTGTCAAGTAGAGGATGTTCTTGTTCGAGTTCTCTACAATGTGACAGTTTTCGAAGGAGCTCACCACCACTCAGGCTGGACAGCTACCAAATGGTAGTTAAAGGAATTCACGATCAGAGGGAAAATCGAATTAGGAAGAATTCACCTGGTTGAGGGACCCGCGGAGCTCCTAAGTGTGCGAACTGAAGCACAATTTGCACAGGAGGAGTTGACCTCGTTGACCTATTAAGGTTTAATCCCGCCGCGGCTGGTCAGTGCACGCCCACCGATCATCTGATCACTCGCCGCAGGTCTATACGTGGTGAGTGATTAGATAGGTGAGAGAGCGTAGCGTTGAAGAGGGCACAGCGATGAGTCGCATCAATGCTCAAATCAACGGGCAAGGAAGGGGTACCATTTCTCGGGTTCTGGGCCGTTTCTCATGGTTCTTCCTTCTTTCGTGTACCACTCACCATCCCTAGGTTAATTTGAAATGGGTTGCTTTTTCATCGTGAATTCGTCCTTTAAGTAGGTATTTTTTATTTTGGTTTCTGTGGAAGTAGGGTCGCTGCCGGAGGTTTTAATTGGCTGTTAACTCAACCTGGAGTAGTCCATGGCTACGATTTTAGTCTAGAGAGCATCATTTGCTCATCATAGATCCAAGCAATTGTGTAGTCATATTTTTGGCTGGGTCCATGAGCGGAATTCTTTCCACAGAGGACAGACACTAAATCCTGACCGGTTGCATGTCGCGGGCTATATTTTGTTGCAGCGATATCGTTTAGGAATACGATACAAAAAATTCCTGAATACGAAAATTTTGCATGTATGAATGAGTGTGATAGTAACAATCCAGGCGATCAATTTGCTCGGCACAACTGTCGTTGTCCCCGTCGGCGGCGATGGTGGCGGCAGCCGCAGCCCGTGAAAGAACTAGCAACAGCAGCCGCCAACGTAGTGGTTAAGTGAATATGTGCACGGAAGAATGAACCAAGGGGAAAGACACATTCCAGCAGCCTTAGCTGTTAATCTCGCTGGGTACAAGCGCTAACAGGAAAGGGGGGGGACTTTTTTGTAGCCCTTTGCATAGGAAATAAATTTTATACACTTTTACTACGATTAGAACTAATTTGGGTGTATGGTGATTGGTTGCAGTAAGATGGGCTCTGCCATATGTGCGTGAGCATCGATATTCGCTGATGTCGTGAGCATTGAGGCGACATTCGGAAATTACATGCTCTTCTAGAAGGTAATGCCCTCAAAAAGAGTGAGCGAACTGCAGACAGTTGGAAATGAGCAGTAAATCTACATCCTCCACGCCTTACTGATAAGACTTACTGCTCAATTTCAAGGTATCTTACTTTAAAAAGGGGACTGGCTTCATAAGACCATGTAGTGTGGATTGAAATTTCCTTTATGTTTTCGGCATGAGCGAGTTATCGATTGCTTATGATTTATTATGAAGTTAATTTTTACTTCTCGAAGGTTGTAACCATTCAGTGATGCTTGCTAAAATATATTCTATTATTGGAAAGAGTAATTGCGATCGAAAAGCTCAAAAAATTAGCGGTCTTCTGTGCCGTATTCCTCCTTTTCTCCCAGATACGATAACATTTCTTAGTAAGGATCACGGGGTGGCTATGCAAGTGGTCTTTTCCGGAGAAGCTACTGTAATTATTTTCTAGTTTTTATACATGTATGAATCTTTTATTGTACGTAATAATTTTTATTTTTTATAAATAGGATTAAAATTTACATAAATATGAGCAATGAGCAAGTCTTTTGCAGATATGCGTCTACCGATATGGACAAAGTGTTGCTCAAATATACGGAATACAACGAACCGCATGAGAGTCGTACAAATTCGGATATAATGGAGGTGAGCGGTGACGTCAGTCCCACAATTCTTTCTGCTTTTTTCATTCTGGCGTTGATGCCACACCCAATGCAGGGCCACCTTCCCGTGCTAAGCGCTAGTTTTTTTCCTATCTAAATTATTACTACTGCCTTCATTTCAGTTGGGTCCACCCTTATCACCTTTTCCTCAACCTCTTTTTGGGCTCTCAAACCACGCGTTTCGAACTCGAGTGCTTTGTATGATGGGAAGGTCACCAGATGTCCCAAAAGGGTATCTGGTCGTACAGAGGCCTTCCTGCCATGCGTTAATTCCATCGGCATGCTCTCGTGCTTTCATTCAAGCAGTTCGTAAGACTTTCCTGACGTTCTCGTTCCTGGTCCCGTACTGGGATCTGCGGTAAGGTAATCTCAATATCTTATCAGCTTGAGCGGGATAGCGCTGTCTTCTAGTTCCTGTCTACGAGTCAGCTCATTGCCATAAGGTATCGCATACGCCACCTTCTCGGTAAACCTCGCTCTCTAGCGTCCCAAGGCCGAAGGCCCTTTCTTAGAGAATTTCTGGTTGCGAGAATGAAGGATGTTCGAAGGGGTTTACCTTAATGAGAAAATTCCATTTCTGATATTATTGAGTTTTTCACAGCTTTTGGGTACCTCATTTTACGGTAAACATGTTAAACAGCGGCTTATTGTTCTTCTTTAGGCTCTCCAACGAAAGGAGTCAAAGCATGGCGGTGGTGGCGATTCGGACGACGATAGTCCTGGTCCGTCAACTCCGATGAACGGCCACGCCTCAGTCAACGTCAACGATCAACAACCACCTACAGTTGCACCTCAACCGCCTGCCGCCGCCATTCATCCGCTCTATACCAATCTCTTTCTCCATCCACAATACCGTCCACGCCCAGAACCCACCAAACAGCACATCGACTTCCCTACAACCAGTTCATTTCCGTACGATTCAGCGAATGCCCCGTCACTACAGCAACATCCGTTAGCAGCTGCAGATGCCGATTGCGAACTCGTAGCGCCACGGTCCACAGCTGATCAGCCGTTGTGGGCCGCAGCGCTGCAGCACAAGCCTCAGCAACAGCA
>MU891567.1:0-16059 GCA_036418205.1 Ostertagia ostertagi
AATCAGCTGATGAGAATTTCCAGTCTGCTGCTTTTCCGGAAATGCAAAATTTTAGGGTGACCTTATAATTATTAAACGCACTGTATAGCCTATAACTTGCTTCGAGCACATGGTGGATTTTTTAGAGAAACGATAACAGCCCTTCATCTCCTTTTCCTACCATACAAATACGAAGCACACCAAAATTTAGTTCCTGGACAGCGCTTTTAGCAAATAGTTAATTCCAAGGCCCACAACTGTTGCTGGCGCAGAAATGTCGCGATTGCAGATTGACGATGGAAGGATTGTGACCATTATGATCAAGTTTGAGATATCCATTTGGAAGACTTCCGTCAATATCGGAAACACATGTGATTCTTTCCTTAGCGACTGTATGAAGGGAATTCAATGTTCATTACATAAGAAGGGCATAAAAATACAAATTTTTAGTAAAACAATGCAACGACAATTCTATACATAGATACTTGCGAAAGGCGAACACAAAAGCTGTGAGAACTGTGGAATTTATTTGATGGACGATCGCTGATTGAATTATAACTCCCTGGAAATAGAGAGCTGATGAGTTTACAAACCAGACACCCTCGAGACAGAAGAAAGCAATCCCATACCGGATCATAAGCGGGAAATTACTCACTCCGACTCAATAAATCCATTAGTATAAATTCTCAGCATGAACTCAGCCTCCTCATTTGGTTCGAATGTTGAGGGAACAACCACGTAGTTGCCTGGCGGCACACGGAATCGACCGGTCATCTTTAAATGATTACTATATTCCAATACTTGCAACTAATTCGTTGCTGATTTAGCATCCAGGCAACTAACTGATGACATCGCATGAAATACCAGTTACAAACAAATGAGCAAATTATTCAGAACAAATTTTGAAGTGATACTGAAAAATTTGTCCTTAAAATACAGCCGTGGTGGTCGATCCAGACGCATCCCATTTTTGTACTGTGTGTAAAGTGCCTTTATATGCTAAGTCCGAGTTCTGCTCTCTCCGATAGCCAAGCTGCCCAAACCCCTCAAGTTTCAAAAAATTTATAAACTACTGTTGGAATTTGATTGTCCGTAACATGCTCACTACTTACAACCGAAACTTCAAAGTACTATACTTGTGGTGCGATTCATACACAGCTGGCATATGACTACAAACATACAAAAGTTCATATAATTAGTTCAGAGGAGATTTTACCCCTCGATTCCAAGTAGAGTTTTGTGTGATCAATCCGAACATAAGCTCTAATTATGGAAAGGATTATGATTCAATTAACGTCCGGTAACCCGAACAAAGAGGCCCGTCGCGCGGCAGGAAGGCTGAGACAACGGACGAATCGCAGCGCGTTCTTTATTTTTCGCGCAAAGTCAAATAAAATGTACCATTGCAAGTTCTCCATCAACACATGCAGCGCGGCTGTCAGCCTCGTCCGCTGACTTCTTGTCTTCCTTCATCGCCGAAGCGGTGTCCTGAAACTCGATAACTCCCTACCTCTCTCTAATTGGATGGAATGGCTTGCACTTCTCTATTTCGGCAGACTTTTATGTAGCTTGGAGAGAATGCCTTTGGCATCAGACCAGCCTGTGGACGTTACCGAACCTGAAATAGAGTACTTGTAGGTAGTAGGACCTCAAACGGGATATCTAGTGCTAATTAGGTGCACTACATAGAAAACGAGACTATAAAGAATGCTACTCAATCTGAACTGCACTCGGTTCCAATTAGCTACACAGACACACAAATTAACTAAAACACTTCTAGCGTTTAGCACAATCTAGAGCAACAGAAGGAACGTAAAACTCAGCACTTTTGTAACCAACCGTAGAAGACTCACCGACACCTGCAAACAGTTTTTGCTCAGCAATAATATCAAGAATTACCTTCTGACAGAGCGCAGCCGCTTTAATAAAGCCTTCCCCCTAGACGACCATTTCCTGTGGCACGGGTTTGAAAATGGAGAAAAGAACGGTTGAGGAAAGGATGAATACGGTTGCGTGGGTACAATTTAGAAGTTTAACTAGAAAGGCAGGTTTCTAAACACAACCTTTAGGGTCTTTTATCAGCCGAAAAGATGAGGAAGGAAAGGGGCAATGAGGGGTTGCATCAAGCAATAAGAGCGGTAAAGATCTCTCGCTTTTTGAATTGAATTTTGGGATTTTTGAGCGCATGTCAAGGTGATGGCAAGGTTCCCATGATGCTATGGACACCTTGGGATGGTAGTGCGGAAGGAGGGGGTGATAGGTTGTACGAAGACGTGGGGGGGGGTTACGCTTCAGTAGGCCGTCCCAATTTCGAAATTTTCCCCAACTGACGGTTGACTGTGCATAAAACTAATGTCCCAAGTATAAGCTGGGGCCCACGAGAACTAAAGAACCATCGCACCATGAGTATTACCAGGACTCCAGCCAGTGATTGCCAATAAGGTTGAAACACCTCATAATTTGACGGAAAGATACTGTGCTTTTGATGTGTTCCTTTCTACGATGAATAAGCCACTGTAACGAGTAAACCCCCCAATAGTCCTCTCTGTGCGCTCCAGCTCAACGGGGTCCGATTGGTTTTGATAGCTCATTCAATCCAACAATGGAGACAGCTACTTGCACTAAGACTTGGAGCTTCACCAAAATCCACATCTAAAGCAAATCGAAATCATTTACAACCCGTGCGATCCGGTGGGTGGGCGTAAAGCCGCGTGCTTAATTGTGAAATGCAAAATCAATCCACTTATTTGAAAACTTAGAAAAACAGCAGGTGCCGCAAAAAACAAAAAAGAGGAGAGCATCCTTTCTGAACAAACTGATATGAGGCATTCAACTATCTACAGAACACCGCCCCCTTGTTTGTCCTGAAATATAATGGTCGAAGCGAAGACCTAAACCTTCAAAGTGTGAAATATTGAAATTGCTGCATGACGTACACCCACAGTACCCTTGCTACATTAAGTCCGCATTTTTGAAGTCTGTGTGATCCAAATTATAAGCGCCAGCTTCATCCCCACAAATTCCAAACTTCCTGGATATTGTTGAGAATTTCATTAAGTTCCGAACCAATTTAACGGAAGACCCCCTCAAATAAGACTGGCCACAAAGACGAAATTTCAAAAATTGGGAACCATCACAAAATACAAAATTGAAAGCGACATCATGGATCGGCATCCATATTATGATGCCTACACCAATGGAGAAGTTCGAAACAAGTTGAACCAGCATTTAGGATTTTTCGGGAAGGCTTGTACTCGGCTCTTCATGGAAGTAGAGCCACACTGGGTAGAACTGACAGAGAAGCAGGCCCGTCTGACGTCTGCCTTTCGACATCCCCGATGGGGTATGTGTCGCAGACCGCTGGTCGAAAGCTTCGCTAGCAGCACTGCCGAATTATTTAGTACTTCTGATTAACAAAAACTATATTAAACTCAAACGACAACTTCCAGGTCAACAAATCGCTATGGATATTCGCCGAGCTCATGCTTGTTATTGCAAGGAATGTTCCCACCACCATTTTCCCAATAACAAGTACAATTTGTTCAACAATGGGCTTGAAAACGAAAAATCTGAACTCAGAAAAACTCAAATCCATAGCAGAATGTACTCACATCGTAGACCGCGAATCCAATTGGGACGTTATCAAGGCCCTGAGCCTTTAGATTTCTTCTGTATTTCTGCATTACAGCGAAGATCACTGTACACAACTCATCATCGTCGTCTGGATCAGAATCGGTGAGCTGCACACGATACTGAGGGTTATATTCGCAAAGGTGTCTGGAATTGGATACATGTGATTGAAATGGCTTGATCGCAGAACATAGTGCTCTACGTACTAATGTAATTCCTGCAACCGCCAGCGGTCTGGTTACGGATCCATGCGCCATCATGGGTATTTGTGGCCCACACCATACCAGCCGTGCGCACACCGGTCATCTTAAGTACTGCCATTATTCCACAAAATATTTTAGAAAATGCACAGATATTATTTTTATTGGGTAACTGCTGTTTTACGCCGCAGTTCGCGTTGCGAAAGTTATCACAAGAATGCTGGGTTGTGGGCAAAACTTTCGCCCCAGCCGGGACTTCGTACCCGCACCTCTTGCTTTCCGGGCAATTGTGCTACCAGTTACACCACCGGGGCACCATTTCATCCAACTCAGCTTCGATGGTCAATTTACCATTGCTTATCATTCACACATAACATGGTGAATGCTGATAAGCAATGACAAATCGTTTTATCATCGAAGCTGAGTTGGGTGAAAAGGTATCCCGGTGGTGTAACTGGTAGCACAACTGCCCGGAAAGCAAGAGATCCGGGTACGAATCCCGGCTGGGGCGAAAGTTTTGCCCACACCCAGCATTCTTGCACAGGTTAATCCTCTAATGAAAGAATTTTCGATAAAGAGAAACTTTTAAAGCGGGACATTAATTGTAACCAATTTTTCCAAGATGGGGAATTTGTAAATTGACGCTGTGGTCTGATGAAATCTGTAGTCATAGAGTAGGCATAATTAGATAACGGCTTTTTTTCTCAATGCTATTCGGTTTTAGTTGATCAATAGATTGATGGGAGGTTTACGCGACAAGAAGTCAGAAAAAAATTAAGGAGTTGTTGTTCGAAGCAATACGGAAATCAGTTACCTGATAGACTTCGTCCATGACATCGGGTCCGAGATTGCAAATTTCCATCTTCTCGAAGTTCCTCATGAAATCCTCGAACGTCATCCTAAGATTACATTTTAATTAAAGACCTTCTTCTCCAATTAACATTCTAATTACCACTATCAATGAGTGTTCATCTCTGAACAAACACCCCATCAAAAATAATAAAGCTTTATACGCTTCGTGCAAGACGTAGTTATTTGAGCTTTCCAAAAAAAATCGCCCCCTTGTTTGTCCTGAAATATAATGGTCGAAGCGAAGACCTAAACCTTCAAAGTGTGAAATATTGAAATTGCTGCATGACGTACACCCACAGTACCCTTGCTACATTAAGTCCGCATTTTTGAAGTCTGTGTGATCCAAATTATAAGCGCCAGCTTCATCCCCACAAATTCCAAACTTCCTGGATATTGTTGAGAATTTCATTAAGTTCCGAACCAATTTAACGGAAGACCCCCTCAAATAAGACTGGCCACAAAGACGAAATTTCAAAAATTGGGAACCATCACAAAATACAAAATTGAAAGCGACATCATGGATCGGCATCCATATTATGATGCCTACACCAATGGAGAAGTTCGAAACAAGTTGAACCAGCATTTAGGATTTTTCGGGAAGGCTTGTACTCGGCTCTTCATGGAAGTAGAGCCACACTGGGTAGAACTGACAGAGAAGCAGGCCCGTCTGACGTCTGCCTTTCGACATCCCCGATGGGGTATGTGTCGCAGACCGCTGGTCGAAAGCTTCGCTAGCAGCACTGCCGAATTATTTAGTACTTCTGATTAACAAAAACTATATTAAACTCAAACGACAACTTCCAGGTCAACAAATCGCTATGGATATTCGCCGAGCTCATGCTTGTTATTGCAAGGAATGTTCCCACCACCATTTTCCCAATAACAAGTACAATTTGTTCAACAATGGGCTTGAAAACGAAAAATCTGAACTCAGAAAAACTCAAATCCATAGCAGAATGTACTCACATCGTAGACCGCGAATCCAATTGGGACGTTATCAAGGCCCTGAGCCTTTAGATTTCTTCTGTATTTCTGCATTACAGCGAAGATCACTGTACACAACTCATCATCGTCGTCTGGATCAGAATCGGTGAGCTGCACACGATACTGAGGGTTATATTCGCAAAGGTGTCTGGAATTGGATACATGTGATTGAAATGGCTTGATCGCAGACAAGCCCCCAACTGACGGTTGACCGTGCATAAAACTAATGTCCCAAGTTATATAAGCTGGGGCCCACGAGAACTAAAGAACCATCGCACCATGAGTATTACCAGGACTCCAGCCAGTGATTGCCAATGAGATTGAAACACCTCATAATTTGACGGAAAGATACTGTGCTTTTGATTCCTTTCTACCGATGAAATAAGACACTGTACAGCGCAAACACCTAGATTTCTATGTGACGATGCAGCTCAGCGTGGGTCCAGATTGTTTTGATAACTCATCAACCAGCGATGGGAGACAGCTACTTCAACTAAGGATCGGAGCTTCACCAAAATCCACATCTAAGCAAATCGCAAATCATTACAGTGGATCGGTGGCGCTGCGCGTAGCCGCGTGCTTATTGTGACAGAAAAATTAATAATTATTTGAAAACTGAGAAAAACAGCAGTTGACGCGAACAGAGGAGAGCATCATCTGAAAACGATATGAGGCAATTCTAAGGTATTTACAAGAAAATGAAAATATAGTGTAAAGGAGACTATCTCTTCAGGATTGTGAAAACATTCGAAATTGCTCATATCAAAAGGACTTCTCAAACAATTTATACCCATTAACTTTTCGAACTGTTGAACGAAGATAAGCGCCAGCTTCACACCACGATTTCTAACTTCATGGATTTTGCTTTAAATTTTTCATAAAGTTCGAAATTAAACGGAGACTTCAAAAAAAGGCTGCCACAATGGCGAAATTCAAAGTGGGAAAATTACTTGAAGGTACCATCCATGATCGAATTAGTATGCTTGCTTGCACCAAGGAGTTCGAAACAAGCTGAACCAGCATTAAGGATTTTTCGTTAAGGCTTGTACTCCTAATTAAATTGAAATTGTACTCGGCTCTTCATGGAAGTAGAGCCACACTGGGTAGAACTGACAGAGAAGCAGGCCCGTCTGACGTCTGCCTTTCGACATCCCCGATGGGGTATGGTCGCAGAAAGCTGGTCGAAAGCTTCGCTAGCAGCACTGCCGAATTATTTAGTACTTCTGATTAACAAAAACTATATTAAACTTAAACGATAACTTCCAGGTCAACAAATCGCTATGGATATTCGCCGAGCTCATGCTTGTTATTGCAAGGAATGTTCCCACCACCATTTTCCCAATAACAAGTACAATTTGTTCAACAATGGGCTTGAAAACGAAAATCTTAACTCAGAAAAACTCAAATCCATAGCAGAATGTACTCACATCGTAGACCGCGAATCCAATTGGGACGTTATCAAGGCCCTGAGCCTTTAGATTTCGTCTGTATTTCTGCATTACAGCGAAGATCACTGTACACAACTCATCATCGTCGTCTGGATCAGAATCGGTGAGCTGCACACGATACTGAGGGTTATTCGCAAAGGTGGTCTGGAATTGGATACATGTGATTGAAATGGCTTTGATCGCAGAACATAGTGCTCTACGTACTAATGTAATTCCTGCAACCGCCAGCGGTCTGGTTACGGATCCATGCGCCATCATGGGTATTTGTGGCCCACACCATACCAGCCGTGCGCACACCGGTCATCTAAAGTTCTGCCATTATTACACAAAATATTTTGGAAATTTTATATTTATTTGAGTATTTTCAATTGGGTTAAGTTATTCTATGCAGTTCGCGTTGCGTAAAGCGAAATCTATCACAAGAATGCTGAGTTGTGGGCAAAACTTTCGCCCCAGCCGGGACTTCGTACCCGGATCTCTTGCTTTCCGGGCAATTGTGCTACCAGTTACACCACCGGGGCACCATTTCGTCCCCAACTCAGCTTCGATGGTGAAGTTACCATTGCTTATTATTCACACATAATATTGTGAATGCTGATAAGCAATGACAAATCGTTTTATCATCGAAGCCGGGGTAGAAA
The DNA here is from genome assembly GCA_036418205.1 of Ostertagia ostertagi. Classification (NCBI taxonomy): domain Eukaryota; kingdom Metazoa; phylum Nematoda; class Chromadorea; order Rhabditida; family Trichostrongylidae; genus Ostertagia; species Ostertagia ostertagi. The sequence goes on from MU891567.1 coordinate 7,735, forward strand.
GGTATCCCGGTGGCGTAAATGGTAGCACAACTGTTCGGAAAGCAAGAGATCCGGGTAAGAATCCCGGCAGCAGCGAAAGTTTTGCCCACAACCAGCATTCTTGTGAGCACAGGTTAATCCTTTAACGGAAAGAATTTTTGATGAAGAGAATCTTTCAAAGCGATACATTACTTGTAAGCAATTTTTCCAAGAAAGGGAATCCGTAAATTCGCTGTAGTCTGATGAAATATGAGTTATAGACGCATAATTTGATAACTTGGCATTTTTTCTCAGTGCTATTCGGTTTTAGTTGATCAATAGATTGATGGGAGGTTTACGCGACAAGAAGTCAGAAAAAAATTAAGGAGTTGTTGTTCGAAGCAATACGGAAATCAGTTACCTGATAGACTTCGTCCATGACATCGGGTCCGAGATTGCAAATTTCCATCTTCTCGAAGTTCCTCATGAAATCCTCGAACGTCATCCTAAGATTACATTTTAATTAAAGACCTTCTTCTCCAATTAACATTCTAATTAACCACTATCAATGAGTGTTCATCTCTGAACAAACACCCCATCAAAAATATAAAGTTTATACGCTTCGTGCAAGACGTAGTTATTTGAGCTTTGCAAAAGAATTAATCATGGAAATATTTTTCAGACTGCGTTGTCCTCTTGCGGTGAGTCATGAAATTGGCATTTGTTCGAACAAAGCAAATATATTGAAACAATCTGATTCTGAAATTCCGGAAGGCAGACACACCTGTGATTGACATCGTGAGAGCAACTCTGAATAGGGGTTTCGCGGAGATATGGTATGAGAAACGGACTCACAACAAGAAGATCCGGTAAAGTGAAAGAAAAAGTCAAGAAAAAAGACAGTGTGGATAACACTGAGAGCATGTCGAGATTATTCTCTGCCTTCGTTAGGACAAAAGAATTCAAAGGAAAATAGAGAAAAGCGGGAATAAAAAGGAGGACCAATTTTTATCTGAAGAATTCATGAACATTCTTGTAAATGCAACCTCATACCAGAATTCTCCATCATGGTCGAACTTAAGGCCCATGTCTTGCTTCACGTTGTCCGGAAGACTGCGCCACTCACTCGAATTATCTGACCACGGACCATTCCATTCCTAAGGTAAATAATATCACAGCAATTTTTGATGAATCTATTTAATTGGAATAAGCGCACTAGAAATTCAGTACTTCTTTAAATACGTTTCTATGTCCAAAATAGGAGATAAAAGATGGAAATGAATGGATGTTAAGCGAAATCACAAAAACTCTAATCTCTCGCCTAAGGCAACAACCCTAGATGAGATCGTGTAGAAGAATCTATTGTGGGTCGGAAGAAAGGCCAAACAAGAACGGATGTGCCGTTGGGCGCGGCTAGAAAGTGGGTGGTGGTGCTAGGGCCTTATAAAGTGACCTGGTGGCAGCTAATTTGAACTTACGGATGGAGATTCCTCACACCCCTAGCATGCAACGCGGATTTACGAGTAGCGGATAAGACAACCGATAGTTAGATAGACATGGACTGATGCGTCGCACTGATGCGATGGTGTACAAAAAAAAGACGTCCAATCACATCCTTTCCTCGCCATCGTCAGTCGCTATTAACTCACCGAATCGATGTTGGGTGTTGCTGCTTTAAGCTTTCCCCGCCCGGGTATTTCAGGGAACTTGGTAAGGGGCAAAAACTTGATTTTACCCGAATTCCGATCTCAAATTTTTGTGCAAATATCCTACACATTCTTCAATAAATTTTGCTCAACTCACTTGTTCATTTCCCCATGGATTTCGAATTCTCATCAGGCACACCTGGCCACGTGGCCCATTCACAATACGCATTCCAGTGATCGAATACGCGTGACCCTATGTCAACAAACATTAAGTGCAAACAACACTTGAAGTTACGAATTACAGCTGGTCAGAACATTTGATGGCTATTCCAACCTGAGAGGTAAATTTATACTCCGCTCACCTTCACAAGCCCATTCGGCAGCTTAGCTTCCCAAACGTTGGGATCAGCTTCGATGGAACAACCAAACAGTGAACCCATCTCGAATCTGCAACAAATCTCCGAATTCACTGAATATTTTTATAATGCACAACAATCGAAAATGTACCCTCTCATCATCATCTGCATCAGATTTCTTGGTGGTTGCAGGAGATCGAAGAACTCTGTGAGACCACCAGTCATGTCCTCAAGCGCTTCTGATGTGGTACCGCCTTTAAGAGCTTCATAGGAGCCATACAGCCTGATAAATGGCAATTTCAATTATTCTGTGAAGTTCATAAGAACGCAGTAAAGTCAAAGGACGAACGTGAATTGATTTTCCATTACAACTCGGAGCTCATGTCGTAGGAGGACAATCAAGTGAGTCAACCTACTAATTGAGACTATCCCTTGGAGAGGGAAGGAGCTCGGAAGGAGGATGTAACCAATTTTTGTTGTTCCTGGGGTTCTCCCTTCTCCTGGGTTCATCCCAGTGTCACCTCATCGTCGTTTTCAAAGGCCCCGGTTTGTCCCCCCCCCCTCCCACAAAACTGTGGGCGCAAAAATCTTTTTCAACAAACTTTCTACACCTGCCCGACTTCGAAGGAAGAATGTGAACTGCCCAATGTTCTTTATAATGTCCTATCCTTACTTCGTTGATGGGGCACCCCAATCCTCAACCTCTTCACTTTAGTTCAGCATCGGTTCAGTTCCGTAGAAGAGAAAAAGGGTTAGTTAAACCAGTTTAGACGAGCAGCAGACTATAAGCCAGAGATTCGGCAGAACCAAGAACAAACACCATCTGAACTGAAGTGTTTCTATAGGCCAACCGTTATCAACATCATATTCTAACCATGAAATGAGACACTAGATACATTTTTCCGCAACACTTGCATTTAACCTTCATTGCAGAAGTAGTTGGCAGAAGTAGTTGAGTTGGTTTGAAATCGAATGCCACTAGTTTCAACTTACTTGGCGTAAGCCTTCTCCAGAAGAGCCACTCCAGAACTCGTTGTTACTCTTAGAGTGCATGTACAACAGTTCGCCGTTGGATGTTGGTAGACGATCGTCAACCACCACATCCACCCATTTACCATATTGCCAGAATTGGAAATGGAAAATACCTGAACGTCACTTTGACAGCATTTGGAAGCTACAAAAAATCATGAGTGGTTTCGTATCTCTCTGACGGCGAAGGAATTTATCGCTTTAACACATTGACGACATTGAGACGCGGTAACGCGTCTCACTTTGCGCACCTCGTTGGACATTGAGACGCGTTACGCGTCTCACCCTTATCATCCCTTTTTCTAGCGTATGCGGGGATTCTTCCCAATTTGCTTGCCTCTATTCTATGGATTACAACATAACATAACTGTAAACGACATGGGTCACGGTATGATCAAATATGCTCCAGTTTAGCAGAAGTTTTTTAAGCACAGCGGAATTGGGAGCTCGGTTCATCCCTCGTTTTCTTCCTATTCTGATGACACCCAGCAGCCAAACGTGGTCAGTGGAGAAAGAATAATAAAATTAACACAACTAGAGGGATGGAAAAATTATGTGTTTCACTTGGGCGTCACCATTCATATCATTACACGTCCCTTTGATCGGGATTTTGCCACTACATCTTCGATTATCTTCTACGCATTGAATATTGCTGAAATGGTTTTGTACCAGTGATGCTTTCCAGAGTTATCATTCAAATATTTACGATTGCTAGGTGCGGCGGCCGCGCTCGCGAAGATCGTCCTGTCCCACGTGGCCAAAAAAGCCAAAACGCGCGCTGTCGTCAATATGGTAAATTTGATTCAAAATTAATTTTTAACAAACTATAAAAGTGAAATTAAGCAGTGGAAAAAATTCAAAATTATTCCAAAAATCATACAGTCGAAAAAAAAAAGAATGTACGAACCTGCATAATTCTCAGTGAACGACTGATCTGGCGGTACAACACGATAGAACAGCTCATCCTTGAGGGTGAGGTTAGCAGCGGCAGCAAAGCAGCCAACAATCACCGAGTTCTCCCTGGAAAGCAAATTTTCTGAGGGAAAAAGTACCAAAAATAACTAATAAAAATTCGCACCAAAATGAAACTCACTTGAATCACATCGAAACGCGAATGGCCTTCAGTTGACTCAAGCTGTGGATCACGGACAATTTCCTGAAGAAAGTGAATATGTAAACCCTTGAAGACCTTTCAAGTCATTGAAAAATTTTACTACCATTCAATCCAATCTAACGAACTAGAACTCCAGGGAAGGCCTACGTAACTCTAGCTCTGAATGTCTCTCTATTGTTGAAAATTTTGGTGTGGAGTTATCAAGCACTACCAATGGCACGATTTCTTAGAGCACGTTTCTCGACAACAGGATGTGAGCAGTGGTTTAAAAAAAAACTTTGCATGATCGAAAAAAAAAAAAACAATCATATCGCTGCGGCATACATATTTGCCACGACGTCCTTTGTGGCTGAAAGGGGCATACATAGTTAGCCCACTGTCGTCAATGGACTCACTAGAAGTCCCAGCAACCGAAAAAAAGTGGGTAAGGGTGAGCGGAGGCAATGGGGGTCAATCGCTTTTGTCGGGCGGAACGTGCCCGAAAGTAGGCGGAGTTTGCTACGAAATTAATAACTAGGTTCTTAGAAGTCCCGGCGACCGGGAAAGAAGTGGACTGAAGTTAGAGAAGAAGGGAGGGTTGAAAGCTGTTGGGGCAGGGGTCACCGGAGTGAGCGGAGATTCCATATGCCGGGGTGCGGGACTTTTGGCTCGTCCGGACTGGCACGCGGCGAGTTGCGCGGCGGCACGCGCGGCGATCTGGACGGGACAAGGCTTCGCGGGTTCTTCGGGTAGAATTCAACACGTTAATGCGTGTGCAGATTGCGAATAAACTCCGCATGGTTCTGCTGTTTGAAAATCTTTCCGCTCACGGGGATTGGAGCAGCAGTATCGGTGAGGAGATTTCAGCGCAAGATGAGTGAGGACCTCATGTAAATGTAACTACTACCATCAAAGCAAATAAGAGTCACTAAAATTGGGAGTTCTTGTTGAGGTTTAATGTCAACTATATATGTTTTGCTGATCGAGGCGCTCACGTCCAGAGGAAAATTCAAAACAAAACAACAAAACAGGGTCGATGGTAGGTGACACTAGGACTAAGCCCAGCAGAGGGGAAGAACGCCAGGGAACCCTTCTGCTGGGCTTGGTCCTAGGGTAGCTCTATCCCCAGAATCCCTTCTCCTCCCTAAGTCTCGGTCCCAAACACAGTAATTGTCTCACTCACATCCCCCAAATGGAACGTCCCCCCCCCCCAACAACATGACCCTAACAGCACTATGCTAGTTCCTTCTCATCTCTTCCTATTGCTACAACCACCGCTGTCCTCAAAATTCCAGCCGTTCAGATGCATTTCGAATTTGCAGAACCTTGCGGATTTTATCCGCAATCTTCACACGTTGACGTGTTGAATTCCCGCGATGCGTCGGGATCGCCGCGCCGCTCGCCGCGCAATTTGCCGCGTGCCAACCCGGACGAGCCAAAAGTCCGTCGCCCGATTGCCGTCAATAAACTCAATACCCTGATGACGACCCTTACAGAAGCTAGCAGTGGAAGGAGTTGAAATGCGTTTAGTGCATCGAAGTGGTTAGCGCGAAGATCCGCTATGGCATTATCAAATATTGGTAGTGTATCGGGCCAAGTTTGAGAATTTACGCCGTTCCAATCCACATCGCCGCAGAACTGTGTGATGCACGCGAATGCGTGCGCAGCTAAACTGTGCTGAACTAAATATAATGTTCAGAAGTTAAAACAGCATTGTCTGTAGCCCCTACAGATCAACCATGGAAACGACAGCTTACTGGCGTTGACTTTACCACTTCAAAATGACTCCCGATTTGCTTCACCATCGCCAGAAGTTGATCACTATTTGCTGTCTTTCATGCCGCGAGGAGTCCTCATCTAACGCCTGTGGCCGCACACTATCGTTCCCTGTTACTTTCTAAGACTTACAATTCTACACCGGGCCATTTTCTTCTGTATTGCCGCTTCTTGTGTGCACTCTACCCCCCCCCCCTCCCCACCTTCAAGAAGCGAGTTTGGAAAAGTTTTCAATCAAAAAATTGAGCGACAAAACGTACACCAGGCCTGAGCCATTCAATTCGTTTCGGAGGACTTTTGCTGTAGAACAACGAACTGTCCTGAGCAGGGAAGTGTGGATCCTCAAAGAGGCGTTTCTCCTGGAAATCAAACAATTCTCTCCGTGCCAGAACATTAACTTTGAAAGAAATGAAGTAGACAAAAAATTCCAGGAGGAGGATTCTAAATTAAAAGTAAAACAATCTCACCTGCAGGCATTTGTCACGTTCTTCATAGAAGTCAAGCGGTGCATGAGAAGGAATTGGCTGTATTGGCGTAATTCCACCGGTGCGATCTGGTCTTGGTTCCGGACGAACGAACGGGTCTCTACCTGCATATCGGAATAAATAAGGATAGAAATCCTCAAAAAAAGCGCAGCTGAGTTCGCTCACATCTCGCCTGAACTTTCCGGAGATAATGTTGTCGAGGATAATTTTACCAATATTACCCAGCGAATTATCCTTACCACCAAGACCCATGATCACATTTCCAGCAACAGCTCCTGAAATCGGAAATAACAAAGTTTGTGCAGAGGCTTTTCAAAAAAGGATAACACAGAAATGTAATAAGGGTTGTTAGTTCCGGAAAAATTTAGGACTTGGGCTACTTACAATACCTATTTGCAAGTTCAGCCCCATGACCCTTTCCATTGACTTCAGGACTTCTGGTGACGCACACTGTAGGTAATCCGCATAACCCATAAGTTAGCAAAGTGGTAAAGTCAAAGGTTAGTTTGTGTTTTCAACGGATGCCTCAAGAATCATTATAACGTTGCCACAAGGATAAACGCGGGAACGGCAGGCACTTAGTTGAGAACTGTGACTCTCTTCAACACCTCCAACAAGAATCGAGAATTCTGACGTGAAATTCAGATACCCCGAGAAAAAGCCATCGTCCATCTAGCACTATTCCAAGACAGCCATGAGTTAGACCCTGTTGACAGTCGATTGCGCCATGCACTCGCTTTGTTACCATTATTTTGGAAATCATAAATCTAGACTGAAGATGAAGTACTTCGATCACCGCTGGGTTGCCAGAGAATATAATGACTCAGCGCCAAACCGTCACCTCCTATTAACGGTATCCTCAGGGTGAACATCTCGTCGAGAATGGACGAATAATGGTAGCTATAATGCGGCGCCTCCCTAATGAAGGTCTCGGGCGATTCTGGCCCCACCTTCTGATGGTTAATCGCATCAATGGTGTTGGTAAACCTTGTTCAAAACCACTTATTTCAACTCCACCCCCCCCCCCCAAATGCCACCCAGGGGAAGAGTATTTGGAGAGGGGGTGGGAGTGCGATGGGGCATATTTTTGCTGAATAGTAACGTTTTTCATTTATGCCGATAATTTATTTTTCCCGCCTATCTCCCTTCTACCATCGCTGCCTCGAATAATTCAAATAACGAGAAGTCCATTGACTGTGATCACCCTGAATGCCTTGACATATTCCTGGAGGTCCTAATTTCTTATGCGAATTCGTCTGCCTCTTTGTCTGTTCCAACTGCTGTCACGGAATTCGCACCAACTGAAAATCAATCTGGAGAAGCCAGGTCAAGTTAGGGGTGGTGAATAGGTCAATAAGTACGAAACACTTTTCAGCAAAAAAGAGAGCCCTGCCCGTAATGCTGAAGAGAGAACATTGGGTGGTGCTGGAATTAAAACCTTGCAATTCGATAATATCCTAACATTGTTACGGAGTTACAGATATAAAGTGTAGTTCAGCGCCGACTAGGACAGCTGAGTTGAAAAAATACCCCATGAAAGGTGGAAAACAAAACTGATCAGTTCGCCATAGCCATATTTTCAATAAAATGAAATCAAGGGACAGGGCTTTTTGAGAGCTGACAAAAAAGAAGTAAAATAACGAAAACATCCATAACATAACCATCGCTTACCGATAATGCGCCCTGTAGCTGGATCGACCCCAAGAAAACGATGTGCGGCTTCACCGATGAGATTTCCAAGTATGTTCACCATTCCTCCATTCAATCGATTTGGGTTGATGTTTCCTCCTTGAAGAGCCATTTTAATAAATCTAACTAGTACTCGACCTTTTAATGTTGGCGAAAGACCAGAAAACTGCTAGAATGCGGATGCTCACCTCCACCACCGTACTGTCCGCCACCTCCACCGATGAGGCTACCAATACCTCCAATTATGCTTCCGATATCAGTACCACCACCGCGGCCGCCGCCGCCTCCACCGC
>MU891570.1:0-12285 GCA_036418205.1 Ostertagia ostertagi
CAAAACCTGGCAGCGCTAATCAATGCTGTGTATCAGCTGTGGCATTGTTTAAGTAGTACTGAGCTCAGGCAAGAAAGAAACGACAGTGAAAGCCGATGGCTACAACGTTCTAATGGGAAGGCTGAAGAAATACCGAACGAAAATACGGATAAGAGAAGAACAGTTACATTCAGCAAGAAACACCAGGATAAAAATGCAAGGTCGACTAAAGCAGCGACGTTTAGGCTATCCTTCCATAACCACTTTACACTACACACCTCGCTTTCTGCAACTATCACCTTTCTCAAATTATTAAAGGAATCCTTTTCGGGAAAGTATTGCATTCTTTGCCAAGATGACTATGCCAGTTGTGCTCACAACTGTGTTTTGTGCCTGCTGTGCTGTGTTGTCAGTAGAGACGACATACAAAGTTCCACGCACAAAGATTCAGTTTTCGAGAAAGTTCAGAAACAAGACAAACAGAAAAGAGACACACTTACGAAAACCACACTCTATGGACGGTCGAAGGACGCCAAAGGCGGGCCATGGAAAGGGATGCGCTTTGGGGCAGGTATCAGGCAGCACATTGAAAGAATAGCATTAAAGCGTTTGATTTTGGAGAGTAGAGACAAAACGTTATAAATTGGAATGGAATGCAGAAGTGTGAGATGTCAGCGGAATAAGTCAAGAAGTCGAATTGAAGCGTTCCCAATGACAACACTCCGTACAAGCAAGTGGAAGCGTTTTGGTCGTCGATTTGTGACAAAATGTCTGACGGGAATTCGAACGTATAGAAAGTTCCGATTTTTGGAATTGTTGGCCCGAACGAATGCATTTTTTGTTCTTATTCTAAATAATGGGTCTTAAGCCATTGATTTCTAGGTGAGAAAGAATAATGATTTCCATAAGAAGGATTCCTTAAATCATGTACACGTTCAGATACTTAACGAATCCTGGATAGGCGTTCACGAAATGTCCGCGTATAGTGTTAGCGCCGAATATGCTAGTCACGAGCTCTTTTCAATAGCACTCACCTGAATGTTGGCTACAATTATATCGATAGCAGTGTCACGGTCCACCCTTGACTGGGCATGGAAGAATCCCAAAGCGTGTCCTAGTTCGTGGGCAGCTGTTCCCACCTGGAATACTGAGACGTGTCAGGAAAAAATTCAATCCGGGGACTGAATGCTTACGCTTTCACATCCTCTTCCTAGTGACAGATCTTGCTGTCCACCAACTTTTCCTACGTAAGAATAGCAGCCGTCCCCTCTGAAGACTCGTATCCTGTTGAGCGCTGAAAAGTTAACACGAACTATACATCAAGAAGTAGAAACCCTGCGAAAAGACAGAAGAGTGACCTGTGCTATCCTCGACAAACTTAATGCACGTGTTTTGTTGCCAAAATTGAGCAGCTGCTGAGAGCACTGATTTGACTTCATTCGCTGAATATGATTAGAAGTAGCAGTATGTAAATATGTATAAACAAAAGCAAGTACTGAATCTCTGCAGGGTATCTAGTTCTGTGAAAGTTCCTCTTCTCACAAATGGTTCATACTGTAACGTTCCTTGGCAGTATCGCATGACTGGCTTGTGGACGAAAGACCAGAACCTTACAACACGTTAGATGTATCAAACCTTCACAGCGAAATTTGCCTCAGAAATGAGCTTCGTCTTTGGCTTTGTCCACATGCCAAATAATTATGGGCGAAATGCCTTTTTATTTCGCTTAACCTTTTTGTTTATTCAACATTCGGTGCTACGGCCCTCTCAAGCGAATATTTCTGTTAATGCATATATTTATATTTGCAGAAAAATGTATATCCTTGTAAAAAATATAATAGGGTGAGCGCATAACGGGAGTCGGCCTTGCTCTCCAAATGTAGTGGATATCCTTAAGTTCATACTCGCTTGTTTTGTTTTACCTTATTTATTATTTTTCAACTTTTGTACTGCCATATAGATGGGTAGCCAAGAAAAAAAGAAACTTTCATGCTTATTTATTTATTTATTTATTTATTTATTTATTTATTTATTTATTATATACTCGTATGAGTGCCACTGCTAACTTAACATAAGACCAAAGGCAAAAGCAAGGGAAGTTATATAAAGAGTAAAGGTAGAGGTGAAGGCCAAGCTGGAGATGACCGTCCGCAGCGATTGCCATGTTGGCAACATGAATATTGGATTTTTCTTTGCTTTGAACAGTGGATTTATCGAATTCTATTGAAGTCTGACTGGGTAATGCCACCCGCAAAATCAGCTGTACTCGATGACGAAGATCCTCAATAGTCCCCCGTACGAAGAGACTGGAAACTTGCCAAGCGAAGTCGGCGCAGGTCTTGGGTGGCGGAGATCGGCAACTTCTTGGTCCTCGTAGACAGTCCTGTTGAGTTTTGCTCACGCGCTGCAGTGGAATGGGTCATGTCATAAGATACACTTGAATATTCTGTTTGCTTCGGATAATGATCGACTATTGAGTCTAAAAGAGCGAGAGTTTTCCGAGCTGCATGTGCTGGTGCCGAGTCTTGTTGCAGAGCTTCCGCCATGATACGAGCGAGTGCACGACGACAAATTGTCGTCTCTGAGCTGCTTGATAGATTTAGTAGCCAACATCATCAGCCCATGCTTCATAAACAGCTTTCCACTCCATGATACACCAGCCCTACACCCTATATACAGGGGGGCCAAAAAAAAAGACATTTTGCCTATGTCGCACTTCGGCCTTTTTTCTTCGCAGAGATTGCCGTCGTTGACGGAGTTCCTCAGCAGAGTATTCCCTAAATGTCCTCTATAAGTGACGCAGGCCCTCCTTCACTGCCCTCACCGTCTTCAGAATATGACGTCATCTGTCACCGTCGTCAGGCTCAAGGAGGTCTACCGTAAGAGCTTCAGCCTGAAGCTCTTACGCAATTTCGTGAATCGATTTAATGTTGGATAGTTTTCTAGAGGCATTAGCTACCACTGTGCAAATCCCCTCGGAACTAGCTTTCCAGTAAGGTCGTTATGGTACACGATCCTTCGAAGACCCCATTGAGCTCGACCAGTGCACCATGTTTCCAGGGCAAATTCTTCTGATGCCGTCCACGTAGTGGCCACTATGAAGATTTTCTTATAGAATGGAATGCACTCTTTAATAATAAGTTGGAACCGTTCGGTCTGAGTTGAGTAAAATGTGCTTAAATCCATCTGGAAGTGGAGGCAAAATGTCTTTTTTTTGGCCCCCCCCCTGTATATGCGCGTCAATTGTATATGCCACCCCCTAATTTTTCAGTTTTCTGACTTATTTGGAAATTTCGTAAATCGGCATAGCAACCATCGTTTTCGGCGTGTCGGAAAACTAAGATGGTGTTGTTTGATTTTGGTTAACGCGTTGGATTGAATTGCTCTGGGACGGTAGTAAAGTGGCCTCAACTGCTAGTTACCATGTGACCATGAGCTCGTGGTAACTTGGTCATGGCTTCCATCCATGTCTCCCTAAAAGATGCGTAGAGCACCTCTGGAACCCCTCCGAAGATTCCCCGTCGGAATGGTCGAAGTGAGTTCGAACTTACTTGGAAGTTGGGGTGATGACATCACGTGCTAGTAAGAGGATTAGCAGGGTGGTCATTTATAAACTAACAGCGATGGCGGCAGAGGAAAAGGAAATAGTGCGCGCGCGGTGGAGGGCGCAAACATGCTGCCACTTCATCTTCAAAGTCCTCCGCACTTCTCTCGAGATGGCCATCTCCAAACAGCCAGGCTGTGTGGGTCAACGCAGTAAGTTGAAAAGGGAAAGGGAAGCAACTTGCATTGATCCGTCAATGGTGTAGCGCCTGCGGTCCACGTTTGTGTTGAGCCGGCCACGGGATCGATACTACTAGATGTCAAAATCTTTGCAACTTTTGTGGGTTATTGCCTTTCCTCTAGAATTCTTTCACCGTCAATAAGAAGGGCTCCATAGTGCAGTGGTAGCGATGCCGCTCATGGGACGATGCACCGAAGGTTCAAACCCGTGTGTGACGCGACTTTTGCAAGCAACGTGGTGGATGCTCACCACTTCGCCTATGGCAAACCGCCATTGGATCAATGGGGACGTTCCACGCTGCCGCTGGCAAGCTTGCTGGATCAGCACCGCTTGGAGACTAAGACTTGCAAGCAACATCCATTGCATACCTTTCATCAACATCTCTTCCAGTGTTGTGGTCGAGTGATCCCTGGTGCAGTGGCAAAAAACCAGCCTATGAGCCCTACCATCCAGGGCTCAATTCCGAGAGGGTTGCAAGTTTTGCAGGTCGGGTGGCGAGGCTCGCGGTTTCAACGAGGGTCATGTCCATGTTTCCACGTTCTCTACTCCTCGCCAATGGATGTAAATCACCACATTTGACTGCCAGTCTAGGGCACTTTACTACCGTCCCTGTCTTTTGAAGAAAATGGGCCGCGTCAATTGCTTATGCCATCCTAAATTTCTTCAGAATTTCTCATGTCTCTAACGCTATTCAGCTACGGTGTGCATGTAATACAAATGAGGAAATCCTCGACTCATGCAATGCACACAAATGGTGAGCATTTATAACTAATTAGTTCGGAATATTAGCCCTAATACTGGACGGTAGCAGCATGAAAACGCTTTATCAGAGAAAGAGCTGTGTGCTCACTTTTGCGATCGCTCCTGCTGCTTATTGTAGAACTCATCGAGGAGTGTATCCAGGCAAAACTGGGGAAATTGAAGTGCTCAAGGAGCTCTTAAATTCTCATTTTCCCGCTTCGAATCCGTGGTCAACTTTATTTGTGGTCTTGGCTCCCTGCGAAGCTCGAAGCGTTCACGCTCACAAAGTCTCTTTTTAGAGAGAACATGACTCGTACCTACTACCCGTCTGGTACCCATCACTGAACTCGATCGAAGTTTTCTTATCAAGGCGATGCAATGATGGCCCATGCCACCACTTCGGTGTCCCGTTCAAGTTACAACTGGCCCATGTCATCATTTTCGCTCGCTCGGTACGAAAATTTTTCCAGAGAGAATCCGACAAAGTTCGGCGATGGGTACTACGCGGATTGTGAGTGCAACTCATATTCTCTCTGAACAGAGACTTTGTGAGCGTGAACGCTTCGAGCTTCGCAGGGAGCCGAGACCACAAATAAAGTTGACCACGGATTCGAAGCGGGAAAATGAGAATTTAAGAGCTCCTTGAGCACTTCAATTTCCCCAGTTTTGCCTGGATACACTCCTCGATGAGTTCTACAATAAGCAGCAGGAGCGATCGCAAGAGTGAGCACACAGCACTTTCTCTGATAAAGCGTTTTCATGCTGCTACCGTCCAGTATGGGCTAATATTCCGAACTAATTAGTTATAAATGCTCCACCATTTGTGTGCATTGCATAAGTGGAGGATTTCCTCATTTGTATTACATGCACACCGTAGCTGAATAGCGTTAGAGACATGAGAAATTCTGAAGAAATTTTAGGATGGCATAAGCAATTGACGCGGCCCATTTTCTTCCAAAAGAACAGAGCAATTCAAATCCACGCGTTAAGAAGAGCTCCTTAGCTGAGAACGATCTGCTTTACAAGATTTTCATCTGTACTTTGAGGCTTATAGCACACTGCGCATTTACCCGTTTGAGGTTTTCGGTCTTTAACCCGCGTTGCAGCAGACACGTAGCTGAAGAGTGATGACAGAACAATCTGCAGGCACCGAGAAGCTGACCTTGGATACAAATGTGAATCATGGTTTATTCAGACTACGCCGAACCTAAGGCCCGTAGAATTCCAGTGCGCGTGACGAAATGGGTCGCTAGAAAGGGTCGCTTACGCCACTCACGCCGTCGAAAACCATAGCGGCGTTGTCGGAGCTGCACGAAGTCAGCATGTGTGGATGAGCTGTTTCCAGCATGCTTACCATTAGCTGACCTCTACGGGAATATTTTGGAGAGAGCTTATCCAAGTGGCTTCTTCCAAGTGCGGCGTCTACGTCAAATCCATAGGCAACCCATAGTGTCAGGTGTAAACCGTATCATCTTGATTAGACGGCTTTCTGAAATGTTTTAGCCTTCTTCTCAGCTGATGTTCCTCTGCAGTGCGTAACAAACATTTTTTTGGGAAGTCGCTTGGCAATTTAAAAAGCTTACAGGCTGTTTCTGAAAGCAGAGAAATGGTTTTGAAGACAACGGCATGCATGCTGTGAAAGGTAACCGAAGCCCTGTATCGAAATCGGATCGCGGACAGGAGGCCCGCTGTTCGCCAAAAAGGCAAACAAGCAGACGGGTCAGCGTCAGTCGCAGCGCGTTGTGTAGCTATTCAGAGTCAAGTTTAATAGATTGTACTGCAGTACGTGTCACATTACACAATACGCGCTGCCACTCTTCTGCTGACCGCGCATCGTATGCGTAGCTGCCTTCCTCACCGCGAGACGAGTCTCCTGTAAGGTATCCTTGAAGCTGGTCGGGTAGATTCAAACAAAAAAAACTAGATAATCACTTCATTATATAAACCAGGGACGGCAGCAAAGTACCCTTAACTCGCAATCAGACTACCGCCCTTAACTCGCAATCAGAAGTAACGATCGGAGATTCTAAGCAAAGAATAAAGAATGGAGAGTGCGATCCAGCCCAGATCAAGCAAGAGCTTCCTACTTTAGATTTCAGACGACAAAATATCAGGAAACGAATAAATAAGAAAAAAAAGGTTGCAAAAGTACCTGAAGATTATGGATCGCAGCTGCATTCTTTGATTCCTAACAGGTTGAGCTGGTCAGAGAAGAAAAAAGAGCACGGGATTGAAGAGGCGCAGTCACCACGTCTGACACGTATGACCCTCCAGTAAAAAGTCCTTCGGAGTACTTTTTACTCGTGGGTCAACGTGGCGTCTGCGCCTCCTCGACCTCACACTATTTCTTTTCTCTGCCTAATTACGAATTAGGTTTACAAGTTAACTCTCTAACTACTAATTAAAATGGTTTTTTTGGTTATGATCTAACTGTAGGTTAAACAAGACTTAATGTGTTGAGAAGCGCTCTGAACCTGTTATCTAAACTGACTTTGGTCTGAGCTAATCTCGTAACTTCGTATGAATTAATGAAGGTTTGCTACCGCAAGGCACGATTGAGCATACCGTCCGGGAACTTTGGTGGGTCACAGGTTTTTCGGATGTGTGTGTCGTTTCTGATCGTGGTGTGTTTTCGGACGACAGCTAAAAAAATTACTGAGCACCGAAGGGGCAAGCACTTCACACCCCTCCGCCGGCCACCCCCCCCCCCCCCCCCCCCCCCCCGCCACCCTTTTATTTCGATGTCAGTGATCATGTTAGACACCACCGGTAAACTACGTTGTACTAGTAACAAGGGAGGTTACGTACCTGGGTAAAGTGTGGGTGTGGGAAGGTAGGTAAAATAGGGTAAAAGCAGGGGTGAAATGGTGGAAATAGAGGAAATCATAGGAAATTTTCGAGAATTCTGTACCGTTCGGATCAACGAGCAAATTGGCCCCAGTACACAGGCGTAAAAATGCACCCCGACCTTAAATCTCAATAGCTGTCTCCGTAAAATGGAAGTAGTTTATATACGCCGCGCACTCGCTCGGCAGAGCCGAGTATTTTGGGAGCAAGAAAAGTGGGGGCGCGATGTTTAGTTTGTGGGTTCGATGCTGTTGGTAGGTATCGGGAAGATTCACCAAAATTAAATAACACGAGTGGATGGGTTGGAATGGGCGATGTTGGTCAACGGTGTCGAAAAGGGCCAACGGGGTCCGATGATCAAGACCGAATCCTGACGCCCACAGCGGTACATAAACACCGACGGCCACACTCATGCTCATTGGTGATAGCCGTGGACCAGCCGGATGAGGCCGAGGGTGGAAGGGGGAGAGGAAGTCTATTAGAGGGAGAAGAGAAAGGGCTAGGAGGGTGAGAAGTATAGGCGGTGTCTTCATTGTCAGGAGAGCTATTTCAGTTATTTCGACAAAATTTTAATTACTAAAAGGCGACAATTTTCAAAACGCCCTTATGGGTCTTTTTTTTCAAGGGATAGTGTGCAAGTTGAGTGGGAAGAAGAGGGGAAAGGAGGGAGGGGGGAGTTTCGCGAGAGGAGAATGTGCAGGGAGAACTGGCGATTTACACATGTGTCAGGGAAGAAGCGAGGAAGGGAGGGGAGGTGGGGAGTCAGGGATGATTAGAGAGACGACGTTCTTCAAGAGAAAGGTATATATTCATGGTTGAGTACTATTCTAACGAAATTTTCGTAGGTGTATGATAACACCCACATTTCGCGGCTACAAAAACACCAAACGAGCGCACTCAGCCTCATTCTACAGTCGATATCTCGAAGTCTGATCAGGCGTGTCACCGGAAATGACGTGGCAGACACCGCACTTGATAGAAGTTGCGCAGATAAGCTGCTTCCAACACGCTTGACTGATATCGTATTCTGGAGACACGGGGTATTAATTCAAGTGCCAATGGGTGGGCTGCACGTAATTCTCCAGTGGAAACGCCAATCAGACTTCGAGATATCGACTGTACATGGTGCTGCGGGGGCAGCGGGAGTCGTTGGAGGTAGAGGGTAGGGGAAAAGCAGAAGGGGAGGGGGAGGAAGGGTGAGAAGGGGCACATGATAAAGGGAGGGAGATATCAATTTGATGACAATTAAGCCGCTTTGCGATAAGGAGGATGACGGGTAATAAGATAGGGATATAACAACATCGAATAATAAGATTTAGGTTTAAGGGGTGTAATTGGGGTAGCATCATTTTATTCTATTTCCGCTTTTGGGGGTCCCCTACCAGGGTGAATATCGGGTCGAGGAAATCCTCGACAGGGGGGTCGTACCTGTCGGGCTGGGTCATGGGGGGTCGTACTCTTGAGGGGTCAGTAACAGCAGTGGTATCGTGGTGCAGATAGGTAAGAGGGTATAGCGCAGCAGAAAATGAAAATATCTGAAAAAAACATGATATTAAATTTTCTTTTTGCAGGTTCAGTCGCTCCATTCCTCCACCTTCATGAGAAGGGCGTATTTGAAGGCAGTACAAAGAATGAAAGTGCATCCCCGCAAAGAAGAGTGCCACATGTGCGCACGCGCTGCAAAGGCACCTCCTCTAATAACGTTCGTACCTTTCCCTTACACCTCGCTCGTGAGAAATGCGACTGTAGTGTAGGGAACCCTGCTCGCACACAGCAACTGCTGAAGGAAATTCGGCACCTGGGCAAATGAATTTGGTCTTCAAGGATATGTAGGAGTACGAAGGTGCCGTTTTTTTATATACAATGCAGCTTCTGTCAACTGGTCATTATGAAGATCATATGACACCTTCGAATCGATTCTGCAACTTCGAGTGAGGTCGGATGCATGGCCTATACTCAGACAAAATTCGATGATGACGATTGCCCCTTTTCCTATTGCTTATGTTGGGAGGATGTTTTCTAGACCCATTTCAAGCGTTGCCAACAATTACACTTGCAATGGTGAAGAAGGGAGCGGATTTTCAGGTGGCTGGATCCGTCCTCGATACATACTCGACGCAGATATCTTCTCAACTAGGAAATGTAGAAGAAAGCTAAGAAGACCATCAGAAAGCGCAAACCTTCCGCTTTCCAAAACTATCTTCACTTTTTCAGGATCTCACGTTTTAAGAGAGATATTGCTCTTGAAGTGGCAAAAACTCGCGTGAAAAATTTCAGCGTCCTCGACGTTTACTCGACGAAATTTGAGAGACCCTATCTTTCTGCATGGAAGGCTTTCAGAGCAATTTCAATACTTCTTGGAAACGCGAAATCCAGCTCTATCTAACCCTACCTCAAACTGCTTCAAAGGTTATGAAATGGAGGAATGCAACCTTTTCATCGAGGGTGTAGATTTCGACGGTTTTTTTTTTCGGGATTTCAGCAAATCTGACCCAGTGACAATCGCGCCGCAGCTGCCGTTGAATCGGCCGTTGATTGATACACTCGGCTGTTTCGATATACTCAAGCAGGAATTAAGATTAAATCGCAACCCCGTGCCTTCAGGATTTCTGTGCATTTCTGAACGAACCTGACTTTGAGGTCACACAAAGTTAATGCCTCTTTCCTCGAGTCGATATTTCAGTAAATACACAAAAGTGTGCAGCGATGAAAAAAGACAGTGCATAGATGACAAGATGAAGCGTCCATAACATTACTTTGCAGAATTTTTTTGATTTTTTTGCAGGGTTTTTTTTTGATGATTATTAATTGAAGTTAATTTGTGTTTTGGCGACGATTGGGGGTTCGTGCCGGATCTCGATTTGGGAGGGGGGGGGTCGGTTCTTTTCTGCGACCACGACTAGAATGATTTGTCACCATGAGTCCCTACCTTGTGATAGCGGCGATAGCGGGGAGGCAAGATTAGCTATGATTGTGGTGTATAAATAAATTAAAATTGGTTCACAACCAGGTTCAACTTATTGTACCTTCCTTTGCCGTTGACGTTATGTCACACATATTGAACTCTGTATCAATGACGTAGGAATACTGCACCCATAATCATGGAAAAAGTGTGGGTACCACGCAGGAGGCCCGTCGCGCGACGAAGTCAGAGACGCAGGCGCGACAGAGGAGGCGCACTGCATACTGTAGCGGTTAGGCGTCAAGTTCAATATAACGCGTTGAAGTACGTCCCACACCCTTCACTGCACGGCGTGGGCTCAAAAATGGGATCTGTTATGATTAGTCACACCGCTTAAGCTTGTTTTCTCTGTACTAGTACATCCCCCAAAGTCATTTACCCCGACTGCTTCTTTTTGTTAAGCTTCTAGCCTTTCTTCGCGCAGAAACTTGTTTTTTATGACATTTCAAATTTTGATGCTTATGTTAACTTTTCAGCGAGACTAACCAGAGGTCTTATTTGGATTTCGCTTTTTGCGGAGTGATTTTTATACATGTAAGTAGAGTAGTATTTTTGAGCCCATGTCGTGGAGTGAATGGTGTGAGATGTACTGCAATGCCTTGTCTTGAACATGAAGCCTAATCGCCACAGTATTGGGCGTGGCGTTTTGCGTTCACTCTGCCACTTGGTCTCTGACTTATTGTCGGCGCACACGCGCAATCATTGCGGGGATTACTCAAGGCGGTGACGGAAGTGACAGAAGCGACAGAGTGGCCGCATAAAAAACTCAATAAACGCGCAGAATGCATGGACTCACTGCAGTGGGATCAAAGTAGTAGTATACTGTTCTTCCCCAAATTGTGTTTGGGTAGAAAATGTCGCGGTAGGCCTGACGCTTCGTACGATCATCTTCGCTGTTGTTACCAATTTGCTCAGCTTGGATTCTGCAATATAGCAGAAACCACATCCAGAAAAAAAAACACTGCTCCATCAAGTTTGAAGTAAGAAACGGCGCCCACACACCACAAGTGATGACGGTCTTCACAATATATAAACATTTTCTACCCATGAAATGGTTCTGCAGTTGTGTTCTTTCAGTTGTTACTATTATCCTCTTCATCACCAACTACAGCTATCACAATGAATCACCAGGTTACCTTGCAGGCCGTCGTCGCTTGTGGTTGGTGGTCTGCACTCGACGCGCATCTGATTTTCAGGCAGAGAGGAGGGGGAGTATCAGTTTCAGTATGAGTAATAGTGAATAACACCCGCTCACCAATACTTTTACCTTGATCTAACTCTTTTGACTTTCTGATTTGACTTCTTTTTTCCTTGGGAGTAAACTTTTACTCTTATGGGCAACATTTTGGTTCGAAAGCATCCAAAAGCATCGGTTGGATTATAAGAAATGGAAAAATGTGAACTGATTTTCTTTGAGTCAATATAAATGACCTTACAGAGTGAGCACCATGTCAGCTTGATACATGAACTCGCTCAGGTTTGCGTTTTTGTTGACTTCATGGAATGGGAAGCACTGTGGGACCATCTTCGTGAGGAAACGTTTCCGGTTGCATCTGGAAAAAGAAAGGCTTATGCTCAAAACGTGAACTTCATGGAAATAATTTTTTTAAAATGTCTCAAAAGTCTGGAGAAAATTCTGATCACCACTGTCGAAAATGTCTTGCGGGCGAATTAGGAGAACAGCAAACTTATATTCGGACGACAAAAGGCAGATGTTCGTAAGAGTGTGCAAAACATTTTTAAAAGTTTTTCTTCAAAATCCTGTCAAATGGAACTAACTCGGCTTGGTACCCTTTGTAGAGACTGAACCTTCGTAGTTTCCTTGCTTTGTAGCTTCTCCATCCATTTCTTCCTGAGTTCTGCCAGTTTTTGATGTACTATCAGAACATCGGATTTACTATAAGCCTGAAAGTAACTAATCAAGAATGGCGGAATAAGTTTCACGCAACCTAATTTCAGGATAATTTTTTTC
>MU891571.1:0-13901 GCA_036418205.1 Ostertagia ostertagi
CCTTACAAGGTTGAAAGTTGAAACAGTTATTATGAGAAAGGCTAAATTGCCCCCTTATGCCGCACCCCACTGTTTGAGCTCATTGGCCCGCTATCAAGCATTAGTCGGTTTGAAAATAATCAACGAATTTCTACGACGCTAATTTTCAAATCATCCTAAGCTCCGAATTCAACAATTGAAAGCCTTGAAAGAATGGTCCCCAGTGGAGTGATACCTCAAAGGGCGCGTAAATCCTTCTCCCGTGAAAAGAAACTGATAAAAAAGTTATCATTGTTGATTTTCTTCGGTAAGCTCTCTTGTTCGACTTGAATTCAAAAATGTAGGGCTCTTTGAATGCCTGCTTGGTCCGCACTCATTGCGCCATCTGCGTCTACGCCACTTCTTCAAACTATGAGTTACAAGAAGGTTAACGATAAAGTGCCCAGCTTCAATGAATCCGTAATATGCGCCACGCATTCCACTTCCATTCACAATCAGTAGTAGTAGTAGTAGAATGCTATCTCCCCATACTTGTGATTGTGAAAGTGACTAGGGAAGCCAGCCAATGGGCAGATCAGTGTTTTTCCTCTATCAAACAAAGCCCTTCCGAATTAATCGACCCCAGACAGAGGGAAGGCTGCTTGGTCTGCATGGGTCCCTTCCGAACCGTGAGCGCGGTAAGCGCCACTTACCACCCCACCAACCCAATCCGATGAAGCTTACATTAGCTGGAAGACCGCATCGAATAATATAAAGCACTTAATTGAGGCTTTTTAGCAATGTTGCCACCAGTTTCATTTATAGAGCAGTGCAGTACTGCCGCCGTTGCAAAGCGTAGAACCTAGTTGCGGAGATTGTTCCCAGACGTGACCAAGCACCGTAAGGCATGACCGCTTCCTGCAGTGGCCATTTCCCTATACTCGCTCGAGACTGTCAGTGTGGAGCAAAATAATGGGAATGCCAAAAAATGGGTATTTATTGAGGCTTGGAAATGATTTAACGCAGGGTGTAGAGGGACTGCTAACACAATGGGTGGGCGTTGACACAAGGATCGACCACTCGTTGAGTAGATGCTTTCTGAAGTTTGGATAGAGGGTTGTGTTCGAGGTTCCCAGAGGAGGGGGTGACTGTGGGAAAAAACACGCTGAAATGAATGGAGTTTCACGAGCTGTGAAGAACCGGATATCACCCACCCCGCCCTCGACGTTAATTTTAGAACAATTTTGGAGCCGAGTGGAGTGTGTCAGGCTCAACTAGGTTCAGCGACCGCTACATCAACTACAGCGACTGATCATTAGAGGAGATTGCGTGGGGTCCCTTCCAAGGAACTCGTAAAAGCACAACATGACGGTCAACCCTGGTCGACACTAATAGAGCCTTTGAAATCTCCAGAGACGCCCAAATTGCACTTGGCGCATGCACGAGGGTAAAATTGTACAGCTCGTAATAAAAAACGCTGTCCTATTCGAATACGACGCCAAAAATCCTTCGACAGTTGTACAGGTTTAGCGGCTCGACAGCCTCGAGCTCTTTGTCTTTCAGGCAGGCTTACTTCAATGTAACTCCCCTTTCAATCCAATAAAGCTGAATGGGTTTTTGAACGACGCCATTGCCCCTCAGATGGAATTTCCGGATGACCCCACCAGCCACGAACCACCTAGCACGATTCTGAGTATAGCACCAATATGACACATGCGAGACGGCCAGAACAAGAACTTCCCCACTTGCTTAGAGTGACTCTCTCATATTTACAAAATGATAATCAAGTCAAGAGCTTGATGTAAGTGTCAAGGGGAACACTCTCGAGCTTAACATTTTACTTACTTATGGAAGGAAAAAAAGAAAAACACTTTTTCAACTTTTTCGCATTTTGTACAAACGTTTCTTTTTTGAATGTTGATAACCCTACGAGGTTCAAAAAGTTCCTTGGGAAGCATAAAAACAAAAGTACTATTCCAGAAGTATCACAAAAGTGTCGTTTAGGTTCCCACGTGCCCATATCTGCATTGCAATTTCAAAATTCAAATCAGCATGAGGCTTTAGGACAGCACAATCCTAACGTTTCTTATCAGAACATTGTACGAAAGACTTACACGACTAGCCGGGGAAGCATCAGATTGAACAATGATCCCGTTCGCAAGAAAGGGCAGCAAGATTGGTTGCGAGCGACCCGTTGATCAGCCGGAGATCCCATCACTCTTTCTAAGTTAGAGATGAGCGATTAGGCAGCTATGCAGTCCCGATAATCACAGCTATTATCATTAGCACAGCGCCCTACTTCAGGTTTGTTTATATTTACCCTTAACAAATGCAAAATCAGAAGGCAGTACCAATTATTTATTGGTAAGTTTTGATAAATACATCAAATAGAACAGAGTGACTCTTTAACAGAAGAAAATATACGAAGAACAAGGGCACCACACAGGTAGCCGATGAGAGTAGGCTTAACCATCACGTAGTATGATCACTTCAAATACCCATTATACAACACAGGAAATGTTCGTGAACATAAATTCAGTGAAATAGACAGCGAAATTCAATTCGCTGAGTGAAAACACTACTGTCGTCAGCGAACTGATTGCGTACAATCAGGAGAAGAAATACAAAAAAAAACTATAAATTAATAGAAAAACTCTGAACACATACCGATGACATAGAGCGCTATTACTATAAATAAGATAGACATTTCGATAGACCTAACCCTAATTAAACGAGATTAAGTTGTTTGACCACACTTGAATTGCACGATGAGCACATTATGTTATGCAAACACCCGAAACTGAAAATAATGAAAGCGATTTCATTCCACAAGGTCAACCACACCATATCATCATGTCTGAACCGCATCTCATTCTTATCGCCGGCATTAACGAATTGAGGGGGAAAGCTCTAGGCTGAGGTGACTGTGCTCCTGATTTAGCACTCTTCAATCGACCAAACAGCAAATGGCCATTACTAAAAAATCCTAGAAATTTGTTTTAATCAGAAACTTCGCATCAGCTCTATCGATTCACGCTGTTTGAAAACCACATCTACAAGAAGAATTAGCAAATGCACCAATTAGAAAACTTGCTACCCAACAGTCCGATCCAACGAGTCCCACACAAAGCATATGGACTGATTTGATTTATTAACATGCACAAGGTTCATCAAGCGAAGTTTAATGCTTATTCTGTAGAGATTCTAACAGTCAGACTGGAAAGAAAAACCTGAGGGAGGATGAAGGCAAAATCTACGAAGCCAGCTCAAACCCTAACGAAAGGAAGAGTTAGACGCCACAACTGACCTTGCATCACCATTTATACAGGGTACTTGGATTCTGGAGCCAGTCGATCAAGCACCTGAAATTCAGAAGGTGCTATTTGGTATTAACATGTGAAAACCACTATTGCGCAAGTATCTCGATACCATTTTTGCTTTTTTCTTCATCATAACTTTACCTCTCCGATGATTTCATTCATGAAAAATCGTTTTTGGAATTATGGCTTTTGAAAACATAAAGAATGTCATGCAACACGAGCACAGCGAGTTTCCAGCCTGATCCACTACTGGACACGCTACCGCCAATAAGTTGAAACAAATGAAAAGCGATAACAACGGAAAAATAGGAATTGTGAATTAAAAACTGAGACCTCTGTCAATCGGCTGATGACCCCGCAAGGTTCAATGAGCACAACCTATCAAACGAAGCCACAAGAGCATAATAAGTGCGCTGTTCAAGGAAGGCATGTCGTAACAAGCTGTTCAAGTGAGTTTTTCCCTGTGAAATTTTTACTTCGAATTATCTAAACAACTTTCTTGCAGAGCCCTTTCACCAATTCCACATCACTGTTCATCTCAAAATGAGAATTCCCAGAAAAATTGGCGCAAAATCAAGATAACGTTCTCTTGAGGGTTATCTACAGATTAGAGTTAAATAATAAATGGATTATTATGAGTAAATTGCCACACAAGGAACAGTCAGAAACGCTGTTCCTTATCCAAAATAAACTATCCACAGCAGGTTGCTTATCCGTTTGATTCCAGGAAAATACGTGATCGTGCTAACACCTGGTATACTTCGGAGCAGATTGACAATACCAGGAAGAAACCCGCTGAAATTCGATCATTGAAATCATTGAAAACTGAAAAACCAATAAACCAACGTAAGCTTACCCGAAAAGCAAAACGAATCCCCAGAATTCCAAAAATGATTCCAACAAGAGGCCAACCGAACAAAACAATGAAAATACCTAAAGAAGAAAAGAATGCAGGAAAAATCGGAATGCGTTGAAATGAGCCCCTTGGCTAAATTTTGCTGTCATGCAGGTTTTCCCGTCCAAACTCCGTTCAGTTTATTACTAGCGAGCGGGAGGCTTTACACATTCATAAAACTGCGCGTACATCTCTACTAAGCTATTTATCGATCTGCTGAGGGTAGGAAGTATTGTTCAGCATTAATTAGAATCTCCCAACTTGACACAACATGAGAAAACACATGGCTAAGGCATTAATTATGTGTCAAAACTCTCCAGGTAATCAGGGCATATCAAAGGTGGTGGTATGGTCGTGAAACATTGTGGTAAACTCCACTAGAGTGCTGAAAGATAAGCAGAGGCTTACAGAAGCATTTGCACCCTTCAAAAAAGCACACACCTTCAATTCTATTTCGAAAGACAACTGACCTCCGAAGAAAAGAATGCTCCCTTTCAGCTTGCGAACCTCGAAAAAGAACACAAGAGTCCGATGGATACCGATGACGAACGTTATTCCGACAATGAAGAGAAGCTGAAACATTACAATGAACATAAAAAGCCATAGTTCCACAGAAACTTTTCGTTATTTATCAACTTATAAGTGATCGCTAGTAATGAAGCTTCAGTGAACAAAGTTGACGTGCTCTTCTTGCGTTTTTAGCTCCTACGAAACCCGGTGTGCAGACGTAGCAGTCATTTGTTTAAGGTCTTAAAGCACCTAATGTTTACTAATGTTTCCCAAACTGAGCTACAGCATCTCATTGTTTCGAGGCGAACATTTGATCCACGTATCTGTTGGTGTTAATGCGATGTTTACAAAGACATTTGTGTACATAACACTACAAAGATTCGCATGTTCTATAGGAGACGGATTCTATGTAAACCTTTCGCCTTCATTTTCTACCATTCAGATAAAAAATGAGGGCGATTTAGTCATCCCAGCTGCGATGCCTTCACTTCTGCTCAAAAACAGCCCTTTCACAAATTTGAATTTCTTTACAATCATGTGATTTTGTAACTAGTAACGATTCTACAGGGTGCGCTATTAATATAGTAACACAGCATTTGTGACAGTGAAACATCTGAAAACACGACGAAACTCCGCATATACTAGCGGAACATAAGTGCTGTGAAATAGCTAGACAAGGTTGTCTCGGCACGATTTCACACACAGATGCTTCGAGTACCCTTCGGCAGCAGCAGGTGACATTTCATACCTTGACGGACAAAAAAAATTTATAGGGAGAGGAGTTAAACGTTCCGTCTCCCAAACGCTTGCCCCCAAGATTCATGAGACTGTGTAGGAAACTTAGATTGATTCCCACAAATCTCCAGTCCTCCTTTTGTATAATGATTTGGCCTTAAACCTGTTTTACCCGAGTAAAGCGCTTCCTTCTGCAAAAAAGGATGTCACGAAGCTTTGAAAGGTCCACATAAAGATTATTGAGTTTAAGACCACAGTCCTCAAGCCCTACACCTAAAATCTATATGAAATATATGGATCTATTTGAAAGAGTGCACCTTGCTCTTTGAAATGCGCTGCAACTGAAACACTAAAAAGTCATCAAACTCCAGAAAACTAAAGTATGGCGCAAGTTGCTAAAGAAACTCTACGTGTCGCCGTCGAAGCACATCCGAGAATTTTCCGAGCTACGGATCGTGCCAGAAGCAGCCTTATCTACGAACTCGCAGTACTTGTGTTCTTTTAACTGGAGCAAATATGCGTAAAATACCATCACGTTCTATACCGAATTGAGCTTTCTGTCCATAGCCACTTTGTTACCATAATTATTGCGCACGTTGCACTAACACAAACACTTGATTTGGTGAATCACCTATCGTCACTGCACTAAACAAGTGATGACAACAATTTCCTTATTTTGGAGAAAAAAGGCCCTACTTACATCTAGGAAAGTCTTTAACAATGACTTGGATTACCCGACCTAGACTTTTATTTTGGAATCTCCTCAATGCATACGAGAAAAAAAAACTATAAAAGCAAGAACTTACATTTCCTATAGCTAGCAGTGCTGCATCAAGGAACATTAAAATACCGAGAAATATGAAGAACACACCGAAAGCGGTGAGACCAACACCAATTTCTAAAAACAGTGTTTAAGAAGGGAAAACAAGTACAAAACGATAAAAGATAGCTGAGTAAAACTGAAGAAATACAAAACTCACGTTTGGTACTGCTGACTTCAAAATTCATCATCTTGGCGATGAATGAAGGTTCCGACGTGTACAACCGCTTGACAACTTCTCCAGAACAGTTTTAGGCACAGTATTCGATTCTGACACAACGGAAATGAGCACCATGCTTTCGAATGAAATCAATATTTTGTTTACAAACGAGTGTGTTTTCATGATTATATGATGCAAAACTGAGCAAGTATGTACCCGTTTTTGTTCGTAATTCAAGATTGAAGTTGAAGTAAGATTCAAAAAAAAAACTCAATAAATGAAGAGATTCGACCATTCAATTTATTTGGTGAACCCTGGTGAAAGCTGCAAGTAAAAGGTCGGAGATACGTCCGAAGATGAGAAATTGAATTGATAATGTGAAAACAACCAACCGAACAACTTCCTGCCGGCGCCTATGACGTGTCACGCAAATATGCGTACATTCCGCAAAAGCGCGTCAATTCAGGATCAGTAGCGTGGAGTTCTTGAAAGCAGCTCATTGTAAGAAGAAAGCGGCACTATTCAACTATTCCGACCCCAAAAACTCAAAATTTTATTTTTCGTCGAAACTTCGCCTATAGGGGTAATTCGGTGCCCTGATCACGAAAATGAGGTTCATTTTTGGCGCTGGCGCCATTTGGCGCCAAATGGCGCCAGCGCCAAAAATGAACCTCATTTTCGTGATCAGGGCACCGAATTACCCCTATAGGCGAAGTTTCGACGAAAAATAAAATTTTGAGTTTTTGGGGTCGTAATAGTTGAATAGTGCCGAAGAAGTTGCTCACAAAGTGATGGCAAAATAGCCTGGAACTCAATTGGATGTGACCCGAGCTACGAATTTCCGGTCAGGACAGACAACACACACACACACACACAGACACACACACACACAACCGCTTAGCGGATTATATATAGTAGGATCCTGAAAAAGGTAAAACCCACTTGCTAAGGAGCGAGAACTTCTATAAACTGTGCATCTGATATGTACATCAAGGCGTGGTGAACACACAGCAGGTCAATCCGCGTGGATTAGCTTCGGCCAGAGACCGCGGCTGTCCAAATTCTGCGTCAGTGGCCTTCCTGAACGAGGGTTCTTCTCCAAGCTGTACTCCCCTGTGTAATGAAGATATCCATCCATTCCGATACCTCTTGGCTGACAATGACAATGAGTAGTATCACAATGCACAGTTTACTCCCGGCTTCGATCGGTGTGTGACTTTGTGTAGAGGTTCCCGAGTGTATAGTTTCCGTTATGAATTACTGCACGTTATGCCTTCTCAAGGCCCATGTAGATATAAGTAGATGTTGCTGAGACCGCCGTCACACTCGGCGACGGACAAGCGATGGAGCGATCGCGATCGATTGCGCAATCGCTTGCAAACTGCACAACCGACGGGCGATTGGCCCTGCCCCCAATCGATGCAGTCGGCGTGCCGATCGCTCTTGGCAGAGCGATTGCAACGCGATGGACAAGCGATGGAGCGATCGCGTCGCCCCATCGCTAGTCCGTCGCCGACTGTGACGGCGTCTGAAGGAGCTCGTGGTATGAAATCCAAAAAACGCACGAACTTCCGAGGCAACCTGATAATAAGACCGAGAACCGGGAGGCGGCAATTCGCATTTACTGCACTCAGTCACGACATACGGATACATCTGACTACTGAACCAAATGTGTATCTGTGGCTGGAATCTCTCCAAGCAAAAAACTTTTCCTATCTGGAAGTTAATCTTCTCGAACACGAATTTGAGTAGTGCACCAGATCAAAGAATTCTGTTCGTGGCGCTTGGCAATATGTACTTTGATCAAATTTTCCGTCGGCCATGTGAAATAAATGCAGCCCAGAAGCTAACCACAACGCCTTAATGCCAAGAGCGGTCATTTATGAGACGCTTAAGGTCATCTGGGTTCGAAATGTATACAGTGTGACTGAGTTTGTCTTCACGAGAGTTCCTGATGGTCTACCAATCAAATGATGTTGCAATCCCATGTCACTAGGAGAAGACCTCAGATCTATATGGGTCGTGGTTTGCTCTCGTAGATATGGATTTATTTACTGTCTTGACTGCTCAATCTCGCGATGTCTGAAGGCCACTAAGCTACGACGAATTACGACACGGAGACGCGTCAAAATGAAGCACTCAATACTCAGGCCACTGAGGCACGGCGAACTCTTGCCACGAAATTGCAAATAGCATCGCCACTAAGGCACTGAAAAGAGTCCTAAAGCAGCCTGGAGACACCTGCAGATGCTCCAGGAAGCTGCAGCTGAAGACCAAAAAGAAAGGAATGACCTCTAATCCTCCCGCCCTTTAACTTAGGTGAGAGGATTCGCGCGCAATCTTCATCTTAAAGATTCCATGACCTTCCAACTTTAACACCCTTCGTTTTGCGGGCGAATTTCTGGGACGCCGCTCTCCTCTTCTCCCCAATCTAACACCCTTCCGATGCCTGTGTTACTCAATCGGTTTTATACTTAGGATGACTATTTGCGCTTGCATAGTGGAAATAGATCATCATTTTTACTAAATGAATGCTCATTTTGTGGTGTGCGAATCAGTTGAGTGGGTTCGGGAAGAAAATAGCAGGAACGATAATCTCTGAAGTAAATAAGATTGATCATGGAAAAACAAAACAACCAAGGCTTGGGTAGGGTTCATTATCCGTCAGTTACTTGCCTACAGTTGGTGGTTGTGGACTGAGGGAACATCTGAGCTGTAAGTTTGTGGAGCAGTTTCCGATTCGTTAATAGAATTAAGGAATGCCTGTTCAGAACTGCAACTGGTTACCAATGCCGTATACGCACACGACCTTCGTGAAGAATCCCAGGGTAGTTTTAGCTCAGTATCATCACTTTGCAGAACAGTCTTCAACCCCGAACTAGTTAATCAACGCACAACTGCAATAGTGTGCGTTAGATAACAATGCATCCTACAGTGCTCATCTGAGGGCAGTGATCACGATGGCTGGATGGCGGTGTGGTTCTAATGACCATGAACGTCACTGTTGAACTAGATCGCTCAGAGTTGGGATTTGTTTGGAACGCCTCTTATCGCCTTTACCATGACAATTCATCAAAGCCGGCACCTCCCTCTAAGCCGTCGCCGATCACGCCCTTGAGCTCGGCTTCAGCCAGAATATGTCGCATCTCACTACCTCGATTGCCAGCAAAGGTGGTACTGAACATTGACAACGTCCCAGTCGATATCCGAAAAGTTGGGTATGGCGGTCAGCCGAAGTGATAGCACTTACAGAAGTTGCGTTGAAAAGCTGTTTGGCCAGCACTTGCTGATATCCAACGTTACATATTTTTGGTAACAGGCTGTCACATAATCTTCTATTCTGCCACGTCACTTCAGTGACGCGCCTACCCAGCCTCGATATCGAATAAATGTTCTATCCATTCCACGCATCATCTCATAATGAGCATTGCGAAAATGGGGTTCGGAGTCATTGTTTCACTAATCCTTCTATTTTATAAAGCGCTAACTTTGTGTGTCGGTTTGTATATCTGTATGTGTGTGTGTGAAATGTATTATACTCGATATCCGATAGTTGGGGTAGGTGTGGCACCGGAAGTGACGTGCACTTGATAGAAGTTGCGTGGATAAGCTGTTGCCAGCATACATCGCTGGATATCAGCAAAGCATGCTGGAAACAGCTTATCCACGCAACTTCTATCAAGTGCACGTCACTTCCGGTGCCACACCTACCCCAACTTTCGGATATCGACTGTATGTGTGTCCGTCCGCAAAATGAAGTGAGTGAGAAGGAAGCTCATGGGATAAACAAACCGCTAACAAATCGGGTAGCTTACAGGATTTGAGATATCAATGTTTTGTAGCAGGATAGTTGTGATAACACTCTTAGGGCTATATAAACACCTGCTTAGCACACTTCCGTTCATTCCACATGGTGCTGCAGTGGCAGCTGGAGGGCAGTGGAGAGAGGAAGGGAGGATGAGGGGGAAGCGAAAAATCTACCGTCATATCATGATTGTGTCCCTTCTACTGTATGAAACACCATTGTGTTGCATACGCGTCACTTCCAGGAGGTGTTGGTGTCACAGGAGGAAGGGACCATAGCGGAGGATAGAAAGCTTGCGCAGGAAAGGAAGGTCCCGGCGGTTGACGGGGGACTAATCTGGTTGCATAATGGAGTAAAGCGAAAGTGGGTCGCGTGTTCACCTCTTATGTTATGAATACTCAACGGCAAGCGGCTGTGTCTCGTTACGATGCATCATAGCAGTGCTACTTACAATAGTAGAATTGCTGCACCCAATTACAGGGCGCGATTATGTTGTGTTCGCATAGAGAACAGGGATGATGGCACTATATGCTCTCTAACTTTGCAGAACGCTATTGCCGTTCCCCTTTTTGTGACCACACTTTCGTTTGGTTTCCCATGTTTT
This sequence comes from Ostertagia ostertagi, assembly GCA_036418205.1. Classification (NCBI taxonomy): domain Eukaryota; kingdom Metazoa; phylum Nematoda; class Chromadorea; order Rhabditida; family Trichostrongylidae; genus Ostertagia; species Ostertagia ostertagi. The sequence continues at coordinate 10,808 of MU891571.1, forward strand.
GTGCTAGAGTCAGCTGTTTGAAGTGCCAGAAGGAGGCTAGTCGTTTCGTGGGGGCCGCTAATAAAGAGGCAGGTTCTAGGGGCAAGGACAGGATGAAAATAGAGGAGTGCTGGAAGATCGGTACATGTTTCAATGCGCAGACGCTTGCATCCGGAACTTTCATCAAATATCTCATGCAAGCAGGAGGAAGAATTAATCACGACGCCATCGTAGAGCTTGACACGAGATTGTACCGCGAGCTACCCAATTCCTTCGACGCTGGTGAAAAACTTAATATGAATACACGACAGTAGAGGCGTTGGGGCTGTGGATCGTCAAACGCTTGGTCATCCCTACTATATAAAACGCTATGTCTGTCTGTTTGTGTGTGTGTGTGTGCGTGTGTCACGAAATTCATAGCGCGCGTACCAGCAGTCGTCAGGAGTTGATTTCAGGATATGATATAGGGGTGGGACGGGAACATATTTGGTGGGGAAAGAAAGTGATAACACTGATAAGGGCTGATAAGGGGCGTTAGAACGCGGAAGTCACGAAATGCATGGCGCGCGACCCAGTAGCAGTGAGGCGTTGTCTTCCGAATATGATGTAGGGGTGGGACGGGAACATATTTGGTGGGGACCAGAAAGTGATAACAGCTGATAGAGGCTGATAAGGAACGTTGGAAGGCAAATGTCACTGAAGTTACTACATATTCCCATAAGTACTTCTAAAGTGCTCCATTGGATCGCTCTTTTTCTTTCATTCACAGCTTTCACGAAAAAATTGCACTCGCAATCAGGCTGGTGATAATAATCCATAATCAGGTGGTGTTCGTCTAACAAGCCTTCAAGCGTTGTGAGTTTCCTGGTCTCTGGGGGGATTCTGCGAGAGAACCCGCCCAGCCTCGTCCCCTTCCCCGGCGTACGACCGCATGTTGTCTGCTCGCCTGGTAGAAAATCCACAGCCCAAGACGCACGAGCAGAAAGGAACGACAAGATCATGAAGCTGGTGTGCTGTAGCGTAATCTGCCACATAATCTTTTCGGACCAACTCCGCTGTTCGTTCGTCTGCTTGTTCTGTGTGGGCTGTGCTAGATGTTCTTACATGCCTCCCATGCCGCTCGCTCCCTCCTGCTTTGGTGGATCGTTCATCACATTAATCTCTCGGCATAGTCACACATAGCTGGAGCATTCAAAAAGTTCGTTTCGTTGATCGTGAAGCATGTATTAGTGCCCCTCGAGCTGCCGTTTGCCTTGTGTCTCTTCCTCCGGGCCTTTACTCTACGACGCTGCCTTTCACCAATTGCAAGTGCCAGTTGAATTAAGCTAGCATGTCACAGCTTGTTGTCTCTGATGTTCGATAGCTATTGTAATAATAAGAACACTGTCTTCAGCAAGACAAGGTATTGTTGCTTGTAGTCGCCAACCCCTCACTTCTTGCGACGTGCCTTCCTAGTTTAATTGACGCATTGACGTTCTCGAGAGCGGTGCCCTGAATATTTTGGGCAAGTGTTCCCCTCTGTCGAACCGTCCTTCTCCTCCGCAGTGTTCCAACTGGGGCGTTTGAATCTTAAGCACAAAGTTTCTACCGAGCATTCTGATACATGTACTGAGGTCTAAGAACTCTTTGGGTTGCTTGAAAGTCGATTTGACGCACTTCTGTCGTCCACGAGAGTATGTAGTTTTTGAAACGGGACGAGGCTAGCTGCAAATTGTGCTTTATGACCATACAACGAGATCTAGCCGGATCGATTTGAATCGTACAAAACCCTTCTCAGAACCTGCTCGCTCCCACAGCTGTCCCTCATCCAAATTACTGCCATCCTTCTTGAAGACTACACCGAAAAGCTGCGCTGGAAATACTGACAACAGCAGCTGAGCCATCAACGGCTATAGACTCCACCCGATTATTGCTGGTGGTCTCCAAACGCTTTGACATAAGCTAGTGACAAGCTCTACTAGATACTAAGAAGTGGGTACGTAACTTCGCGATTTTGAACAACGTGGGGGCTATCGTAAGAGTGCAAACGCCTTGAGTTCTTCTATCTAGTGGACGTCACTTCTAGTGACGCACTACCCCAACGATGGTAGCTGGAGGTGAGTTCTTGCAATGTTGTGATCCGTCAGGAACGGCAACCTCATAATTCTTTACGGTGCCTCTTGGTAAGTTTAGAATCCCCTGTCTCCTGGTACTATCGGGGTAAGGAGGAAGGAAGTAGGGAGACTGTTTGTCATCTTGGTCAACACCGTCCATTGGTAACTCCCAGTATAGTTAAAGGTAATAGTTCCAGAAGCCCCTACACATGTGTTGCACTTGAAATTCATCCAGTGGACAACACCCTAACGAGATAGATCACATCACCTCTTATCGAAGATTTTGCCTACCCGACATAGCTGGCATTCTGATGTTGTACACGGGACCATTATTTTGCGCAAAATTGCTGCTCGTTGGGTGGATGAAGGCCATAACCGTCGCTGCTAGGCTCCCTCGTCAGCTTATGGAGCATTTTCGAAACCAAAGACATCGACGAAGAATAGCATAGGCTCGCTGAACACTTCACGACATTGCTACAAAGGCAGAGAGTTTGAAAGTCACCAAGGACGTCTGTCTCCGGAAATCTCTGAGGGATACGCCAGCGTGGAGCCGCACGAGCTGCAGGCAATCACCGACTCACGTCCGAGCTTGCGAAGCTATGCAGAGATGGCGATAAACGGAAGTTCTCAAAGAGCGGAGAGCAGTATTAGCTAATACGGCGAACTGGGACAAGCATTAGCAATGTCCAGTACTTACTTAGAGAGCAATTCGTTCATCTCGGGTTGATATCCACAATTCGACCTCGTAACTCAATGCAAATTTTCACTTATTTCCTTCCGGTCCCTGCGCTAGAATCGGAATCAAAATGGATTGCCGTCATGCCCTTTTGAATACACGCGTCGCCCTCCATGACGAGTCCTCCCGTCATCCATGTGTGCCCGTACATCGTGGCCCACCCAGTCGTTCCAAATTTGGTAGGGCCTGTCCAGGTGGCCATTCTTTGGGCCGTGCCACCTTTTGGTACAGACACACGTACAGATATGATTGTTAGCAATTGCTTGCTACAGGTAAAAGTTGCCTT
>MU891573.1:0-11900 GCA_036418205.1 Ostertagia ostertagi
AAGTGCAGCTCTACGTACGTCTCCCCAGATTGAAAGTCGTCACTAAGACTCTAGGTGCCAAAGACTTTCAACAGACTCCACCAACATGGTCCGCCCACTGTTCGATGTCTGATCTGCTATGCTCTCTCTTTTCGGACTTCTCTACCACTCTCCGCGCTCACATTATCTCTCAACTCCCTGCCGAATTTTTGAACTTCTCCGCAGCGTAGAGCAAAAGGCTCGTATTTCCTGTGTATTTCACGAATTTTCCTTCCTTTTTCCTCCACTGTAGGTCCACTTCTCATCCCTACTTTTATATTTGAGTGGAATTACCCCATCAGTTTAATTCTGATTCTTGCCTTCAAAATTTAAAGGCTGCGTACGTCGAGGTTGCAGAAATTGAGCTTTCCGACCTTACGGAGGACCTTCCGGAAAGTTACCACGAGCCCAATTGCAACCTACGAGCGTTAGCCGGCTTCGAGGAATGGAAATTCAGCCTCAAACCCCTATTTCTTCTCGATCGGCTGTTGAATTGCACTACTTGACTGAGCATGCCAGCTTGTATGCAATCCCTTAAATTGTTCGGAATTTAGGTTTTGGCTCATCGCTCGGCCACAATTCTGGATATTAGGCGCTCCATGAAGAGGATTACGTCTTTTAAAATTTCAACTTTGCTATAGTCCATCCATCCGCAACCCATCGGTCACAATGCAGCCGCGCTTTCCACTTTAGCACCTGCGCTTACTAGCTCCCTTCGCGGGAAGGATAGACCCATACACACAATATTTGTATTGGCTCTTACATCTTGAAAACTCGTCTTATGAGTGAACTATGTGGATAGATCCCTCTAGTGAGCAGATAAATGCTATGATATATGCGAAACCTTGCGGCTTGAAATGGTACGAAAAGGGCAACAGGTATTGCTATGACTGCCAGTTATTGCCCAACAGCTCGTTGTGCAACGACCTGCAGGCCGCCTGCGTCTTACTTGGCACTTTGCTCTCTCGTCTGTTTTCTCTCCGCAGCTCTTCGGTGCCTCTGACCATTGGTCATGTTGCTGTCTTCATCATAAAAAGTCCTTAAATCCAGTGTTTTCAATAGTTCCTTATTTTTTGCCTTCTCTGTTGGTCCACTTCTCAGTCGACGTCACTTTCAGACGAAATGAGCGCAGCTTGTGATTGTGAACTGTGCCTTTAAATTCGCAATCAAACGCCTCTCGATTCTCATAGGAAGCTGAATAGGTGCGCACGCTGCGAGGTGCTCCAGCCTTGAATTATATAATGTTTATGGGAGTCGTGGTAACCAAGCATGTCTAGAAGAGTTCAGCTATCGAGATGAAAGCATCCCAATGTTTTCACGAGTGCTGATGAAATCAAGACCTGAAACCCTCTTTCCTGGGAGAAATGATAAAGATGACATTAAACATGACATTACACTTAATCCTTTTATCCCCTTTCCTGGAGCGACATGATAAACACCACGATCGGATGATCCCATTGCTTACAGGCTCGCCACTCAGCAGGGAACCGACGAAGAACTTACAATTTCGTCTCTCCTCCATTTTTTCTCAATTATACCCATTCCAGATTCCTTCAAGCTGCAATTGCTCATACATTGTGTTTTTGTTTACTGTGACGCTTGTTTTCTCATTATATTCACAGACTCCCAAGTCATTTCCATTTTCCAAACATGTCACAAAAACTTGCACAGATTTCGTTAGAGTAATTGCTACGCCAGATAGCATAACATGGAGTTCCGGCTATGTTCTGGTTGAGTCACTACACTTTTCGACCCTACTGAACGCCACACCGATGGTTCCGTCCGAAATTGTAAAGTAAAATGGAGGGGGAATGGTAGCTCTCCTCCGCTTCTCTACTTAAAAGGAATCCTTCACGGAAAAATCATGATTCAATAACTCACTGGATCGAAACCCATCATCCACGATTAGAATGAAAAGAACAGAAATTGCTTTTGGGATAAAAAGGTTGCACGGGATTGCTTCCACTTGTTATTAGGAGTGCCGTCACTAGAAACTCTTTCTGGCCTTTTGACTTATTGCATTCACATCTTACACTTCTACTGCCATCCTATTCTATCGATCGATTTGTCTCTACTCTCCAAAATCGCACGCTTTAACCCGATTCTTTCATTGCGTCGCCTGATACGTAGGCCAATGCGGACTTATTCCATGCCCCGCCTTTGCTGAATTACCTTCGATTGTCCATAGAATGGATTTTCGTGAGTTTGTTTCTCTTCGGAAACCGAATCTTCATGCGTGAAACTTTGTGTGCTGCATCTAGTGATCACAACTGACACATTCATGTTGAGAAAGAATGCAAGAATTTTCCGCGAAGGATTCCTTTAACCATAACCCCGACCACCAGTGGTACACATATACTGTTGGACGCAATTGTACAGCCACCCATGAATCGCTAATATTTCTCATTTTATGATGCTACTGAAAAACCTTCGAGTAGAAAATGTGCTTAAACAAATACGGCTTTGCACAATAACACCAAACAGCCTTAAAAGCAAAAAAATTGTCTTTTTAAAAAAAATTTAAATTTTAAAAATGGCCGTTTTCTCGACTGGACAAAATTAAGCAGCCCTTCACATTTCTTCGCTGTATTTCATTTTTTATGAAACCTTTTGATTGGTATAGATTAGAAGAAAGATCGATATTTTGCTATGCTATGTTTCTGAGCTCAACTGTTTTTTTTTCTTTGGATGTGTTTTGCGGAGAGAAAAGGCCATCATAAGAAAGGAGGACATTCAATGGAAAGCATGCAGACAAGAAGAAATGGCAGGCAAAAAACTCGTTGTCTAGCTTCAGTCTGCTCGGGTACACCTTTTAGCAAAAGTGACTCAGAATCCGCTAGGGTTTTTTTGCTAAAACGTCCTTTTCATTTTTCTTATAGGAAATAATCAAGACTTCAAATTCACAAAAAAAGGACGGTAGAAAAAATAAAATCTGAAGAAGACTCGGTTTCTATACATGATTATGTGGGTGGAATTGAGTGCTTTTACCTCAACCACAGAGCGGAGAAAGAACCTCAGAGCTTTTACCCTAGAGCATATAAAGGACTTCGGAACTCTTCCTACCTTCAGTGCTAATTTCTATAGGTTTTTTGAGGAACACTTCTTTGAATTATGACCAGACGTAAAATGGACACAAAGTGCAGTTTTACAGCGGCAGTTCGTCCTAATGCTTGCGGAAATTCCCCTCTCTCCAAAGTCTGATTTTTTCTTTTTCTTACCTGGGAAACAAGAATCGATAACAATGAAAATGTAATAGTAGAGAAATATGAGGTGCCTTAATGATTTCGTCCATTGACATCCTTTTTGGCGTCTTTAGGCCTGAATTTGGGTCATTTGCAAATTCGTATTCGTAGCACGCTTTCTATTTGAATGTCTTTTTCTGGAAACACTAATAAGGGAGGATCCCACGATAGATCGAAAGTTGAAGAAGAGGGAACGTCGCGACCAGTGAATCTCAATTGGCTGGTACCGCAACGCGACCGCGGACGCTAGCGAATCGCGCGAATCGCTAGTAGCGAATCGCGCGATTCGCAAAGTCTGACATCGGCCTTACTGTGCGGAGCGACACGCAACTCCCGACGGCCTAGCATGGCCGTCCCCGCGCAGCGCTGTCAACGCGACACGCCCAGCGGCTGTCGCGAATGCCCAGGAAACCAAACCATACAGTCGAGTCGTACTGAGAGCATCCGTTCCAGTGTCACACATAGAAACACCAAAGAAGCGATAACGAAAGCGATTTGTTGTTGTCTGCTACGATAGAAATGCTTTGAAAGGAGCTTTGGCTTCTCAGTGAAACAGAACTATGTCCTTTATAACCTGACCCATAGCGGTCCATCGTTGTGCGTCCATCTCCAAAAGTTTTTGTCGTCTGCTTCATCAGTAATCAAATTGTACGATGTCAGCTGCGAATTCTTTATTTTTCTCATTCGCAACATGCATGTGTCTGTGTTCTCACATCTGTTGTGCTCTCTCGCCCATCCACTTTTCTCTGCATTCAGCGTCTCAGTGCCCTAGCGCGGCCGGATTACAAAAATGAGCAGGTCTCTGGTATGATTTTTTCTATAGACAGTTTCCATTTCTTCTTCGTTATCTGCTCGCTTTGATCCGCTGCTTTCATTGTTGCAAGGATCATATTAGTTTGATCGTGTAGTGTGCCTTTAAGAGCTATCGTGAAACCGGATTGGAGACCTCCATTAAAGATTGAAAAAAATCTAGCCAGCTTTTTTGTGGAATTTATTTATTTATGACTATTGTGCAGCGCTATGTTACAAAAATAAATGTTTTTTGTGTTTATAATACCACGTAAGCCCTTTGATAGGTTCCGTTGCCAAAGAGTGTCAGAGATTGTTGCTATCCCATTTAAAGGCAAACCCCGGGATTAGCCCGACTAGTAGGAAGGATACCGCGAGGGAAATTGTAAGGTCCGTACCTACCTAGATCACTCCAGCTTCGTCGCAAAATTGCGCGGTTAGGGCGCTAATCCTTACGGGCCTGCAACCATCGACCCCTTGCAACGCTTCCCACCCACCGCGATTGATGTAGAGATCAGCGTGCTCTCTCAAACGACGTGCTCTCTCGCGTGTTTTGTCTTCTTTGATCGCCCTGTCTCGCCATCGTACCACATCCGACCTTACTGAAGGTTAAGGCCTTAATTTCAGCGTTCCAAAGATTCTCTTGCTTTCCTTTCCACTTTCAGGTCGTTCCGCAGCTAAGCTATCACGAAGCGCGCTATAGCACCAGTTACGGGGTTCGCTTAATGGGGAAAATACAGGGGGGGGGCAAAAAAAGACATTTTGCCTATGTCGGACTTCGGCTCTTTTTTCTTCGCAGAGATTGCCGTCGTTGACGGGAGTTCCTCAGCAGAGTATTCCCTAAGTGTCCCTCTATAGTGTACGCAGGCTCCTCCTTCACTGCCCTCACCGTCTTCAGAATATGACGTCATCTGTCACCGTCGTCAGGCTCAAGGAGGTCTACCGTAAGAGCTTCAGCCTGAAGCTCTTACATGATGCCGTACCACGTAGGTGACCACCATAAAGATTTCTTATAGAATGGAATGCGCTCTTTAATAATAAGTTGGGACCATTCGGTCTGAATTGAGCAAAATGTGCTTAAATCCATCTGGAAGTGGAGACAAAATGTCTTTTTTTTGTGCCCTGTAATATCATTGATTCCGATTGCGCACCTTAGCTAACCATCTACTTTTTCCTTATTTCACTGCGCCAAATTTGCTGCTATAAACCTCATAGCGCCCTCCCTGAGGTCTTGCCTCCACACTCCCTACCAAGGTCAACTCTATATAACTATTCATTTTATTTTCATAGGCCCAGTAGACGCCCTTCGTGGGTTGCCAAGTATTTTTAAATAGAAATACTATCAGTAACCAGCTTGGTGCTTTTTCGATGACCCTCCTTCCAGGGGCTCCACCACCACCATGGACCAGTACCTCTTGTACCAGCGGACTGTTGACTCTGCTCCCAGTGGCATATCATGAAACGTTAACTGGCTCTTACGAAAACAGTTCGGCAGCGATTTTTCTTCACGCTTCAGTCACTGGGTGCTCTGGATTAGAAGATTATCGATCTTTTATCAATTATGTTGTTTTCTACTTTTCTGTAGTCGGAGCGATTTTTTCTCGTTTGATAAAATTAGTTCCTGTTGATTGACGGTCTCTGAATTCGTTCCCAATGAAATCGACAAACAAACCCTCTTTTCCCTATTGACGGGAGGTAGCATTTCCTTTGGTTCAATAATGTTTCACAAAGCTATAAATTACGTTGCGAAATTTATCGAACGAATGTTAAGATGGGGTGAACGAATTTTAGTCCCACAAATTCCCATGAACATGGAACTTTTTCCGTGAACGGGAACTTCAGCCAACGGTCTAGGTGAACGTTAGTCTAGGAGAGCATCAACAAGACTAATTTCTCAAGGAGAAAAAAATGCTACCCGCCAACATCGCGTATGGAAGTGCGGACTTTACCGGACTAAAAATTCAAAATTTGTTTATTTTTAAAATGAACGCGGTGGTGCGGTGATAGGACAATCTGCATGACAGCAATTGAAACATGAACCTGCGTTATCTAGGTTTTAGTGAGTGCGGAACGAAAGGCGATAAGTTAAAGGTAAGCCCCGCGATGGAACTAGTGACAAGAGCGCTTCGTAAAGATGACTGAGCTGTAACGACTTGAAAGTGGGGTGGAAATCTTTGGGAACGTTGAATTTAAGACCTTAACCTTCAATAAGGTCAGATGTGGTACGATGGCGAGACAGGGGCAGAGAGCATACCACTCAAGAGAGCACGCTAACCTCTACATCAATCGCGCTGGGTAGGAAGCGTTGCAACGGGGGTCGATGGTTGTAACCGAAATTAGAGAAGAAAAAACCCTTTTTTTCTAATTTCGGATTTCCTAAACGAGTGAATTTAGAAATTCTCCCGTTTAGGAAATTCTCCACATCGACGTCACCCAGACCGTCCCTCTTGTATGCTCAAACAATGCGCAAGATTCCGTATTAGTCAATTCCTTCTGGAGTGCCCCACGCATTGTGCTTCTATTTAGAGGCATTTACTAAAGGCGTTTGTATGGAATTTGGCCTGTACAGTGACTTGCATAGAATAGGTCAATGTGCAATCCAAGTCTGATTTTCCCGGAGGAGTCTGGTGCTGTACTGGGTACCTACACCGAAGGGATCAAAATCTTGGGGTACCCCCCAGAAGGCCCGTCGCGCGGCAAGAAGGCAGAGTCGGCGGACGAGTTGCAGCGCGTGGTGTGCGATGTAGGACGTGCAGTGGGACACTCTATTTAACTTGACGCGAAATCCCTACAGTTCGCGGCTAGAGAAGTAATTCTCCATGCCTGGAGGTTGTATGTGAGTAGCTGCACACATTGCAGCAACTTTCCACCTTGAAAAACGTCGTTAAGCCCCCCGTCGGTTTCAATCCGGGACCGCCTCGTCAATCCGGGACCGCCCACCTCCGGAAGTGGTGCGTGGCTGGCATAACGTGTGAATCAGCTAGGTTGATTGCCGTATCACCGATAGAACGACTGACATCTCCAGAAAACTTGTTTGTACGTGCCTCTTTCCCCAAGCCAGCCTCCTTCACTGCTAGTGGGAAAGAGGGTTTTGTTAACGGCCTTGTCGACGGTTTTTCTCAGTTTTTTCTCCTCCACTGTCGTTCCACTTCGCATCTCTATACTCAGTTTCAATCGCCATAATACCCCCTTATTGAGCCCGACTTTTGCCTTTAACTTGACGCAAAGTCCCTAGTACGCGCGCGACTCGTTCGCTGACTTTGCCTTCTTGCCGTGCGACGGGCCTCCTGGGGCATTCGCAGTCGAATCCTCGACTGATTTTTGCCCTGCTTGATTGTTACCAAGTGTGTCACTGAGAACTCTTGAAATTTAGAAAACAGATAGTTTTTGAACTCCTGCTTTACAATTCATGAACTTCACGTCAAGAGGCCGAAACGGAAATTTCACCTGGCCATACATCACTGCACCTGCTGATACGAATCAAACTCATTTATGTTCGCATCTGGGTAAGAACCGCCTCATATAAACATTGTTTACACAACTCGACAACTGACTTGAAGACATTTTTCCGTACAGGTGAGGCAGTGAGATGTTGTGTTACAGATCGCTCAATATTCAGTGGTTAAAATGTGAAAGTTTGGAACGTTTTGACATTTTTTGTTTGAACGAGATGGTGCCCGTTGGACTGCACTCAACCTAAGCATTTGATAGGCATTGAGCTTAGTTTTCTATTTTATTTGTATTCACATAATAATTTAGACTAGTGAGTAGATTGCTTTAACACGTTCGTTTTCGCTGTCTTCCATGAGGGACCGCGCGCTTTTTTCTGGCCGCGTGAGTGTGACATCATGTCACACTGTCCCACGAGAACACCTTGTTCTCAGGCCGTGTTTCGGTAGCATAACACATTGCTGGCAACACTGAAGCATTGAATATAGAGGCTCTGAGGTCGGGATCTTTCATTTGGTCCGTTACTTCTCGAATCGTTCCAAAGGCTGCCCATGCAGCACGTCTCCTTCGGTTTATTTCAGGAGCAATATTGTTCGTCATGTTCAGCTCTCTTCCCGGGTACACGTAGGATTCTGCTCTTCCTAGAGCTTCTCCCGCCAAGTTTATTGTACCTGTATCACACCACTGATTTACTGTCATTTGCGTTTTCGACGGTTACAAGGCTTCTGTCAACCAAAGGGTGAGAGCGTAGCTGGAAAAGCACACACTTTGTGTCTTATTGGGACTAAGCCTTTTGAAGAAGATAAAGAAAGAGGAGATGCTGTGATAGTGTGCACTTGTGAGAGCTCCCAGACATCACTACAAAACGCTGAACCGCCAAGCCTCACGGTTGACAGATGTCCTGAGACCGTCATGTTCTATTTTGAAACCGATCTTCAAGCCTTCCACATTGAGTCGTACCATCTTCTTCCTTTCATTTGTGTCGTTAATATTAGTGCAATATCATTTCACGCCAGCGGTAGTTCAACCTCATTCTTTTCCCGTCAATGAGATATCCCTTGTCTTCCCAATTAAGGTTTGACACCTTGCATACTGTAATAGCAGCCGTGAATAACTTTCGGTGATATCATGTCCTCCTTGTCCGTACTCCTTTTTGGATGTCGTATAACTTCGTCTGTCGAAAACTCAGTTGTTTATTTGAGAAGGGTCCATTTCGAGTATTGGATGTATGGCGGGGAGCTACAGCTTGTCTAGGGCATTCAGAACAACGCTTTGACCTTTCTCAGAATACAATGCTTTCTTATAGTCAACGAATACAAGGACCTAACGGAAGGTGCTATTCGTGGCTCCTCTCGCTGAGCGACCACTTGTAGGTTATCCATGCATGAAACGTTTTTTCTGAACCCTGTCTGCTCTACTGGCTGGTATTCGTACAAGATGTTTCCATGCGACTAAGCAGTACTTTCGTGAACGATTTATATACCACAGAAAGAAGGCTGATTGGTCTGTAATCTTGTCAATATCTTCTCGCTGACCTTTCTTGAACAGTAGTAGTGTCGCAATCCTTCCACTGATCATTATTCATAAATTTTTTTAAAAACTCGATAACTCACCTACCAAAACTTCGTTTAGGACCACGTCTTTTTTATCAATGTCTGAGCGACACACGTATCGTAAAGTTTGATAAAAGGATAAGATAATACATTATACGTTATTACATGATGCGGCACGCATTCTACTTCCATTTGTACATTCGTAGTGGCGTTTGAATGCGATGTGGCCTATACAATGACTTGCGGGGGCCAGCCGATGTACAAGTCAGTGTTTTTATCCTCCCAGACAAGTCTGGTACCAATTAACCGACCCCGGAGGGATGGAAGGCTTGGTTGGCCCGGGCGACTCACGACCCAGGATTTGATCCCGGACCGCTCGCGTGGTAAGCGCGCACTTGCCGCTACCGCCCAAAATTTAGATGCCACTTAATTGTCAGGAGCTATGTCAACAATAAATTCACTTCACACCCGTCCACGCGGTCCGAAAGTATGTATCACATATCACGTTCCGTCAACGTTTTTAAGAATGGCCAACTCTCCATCTCTACGGCATATCGAAATCCGTTAACACCTCAAGTAGGGTCCAATGTTGGGTAATCTAGCGGCGCTTTAGCAGAGCCATGGCGGAAGTGCACTATCCTTGTTCGCGACCAAAATGACGGAGTCGTCACGCTTGCACCAATCGCCTCTTGTGTCGAAGTGAAAAGGCTTTCCCTTCTTCTGCTTCCAAATCACCATAAATGCTTAGCCGGCTCAGGATCCACTGTACTTTTTGAACGTCGCCATTTTGTCATGTCCAAGTCATCTTGTGTCGTGATCAGTTTAGGGTGTTGAAGACTGTGCTAGGCGCAAACGCCTTACAAAAAAAAACCATATCATTTACTTTGCGCATGTTATTTCTTTCCTATTTCTTGATTTTCTTATTTATTCACCTGTACCCACCACCTTTACAATAGTATTAACGCGACGGTTCGGCAGATAATCCAATATTCTTCTACTCATCGAGGCGAAAGTTTTTTACAATTTGCCAGCGGTTCATTCCTGTTTCTTATAATATATGACAACATTTCACGGAATCAGCGAGTTGAATAAATTCACGGCTTACAATAGTTCCTCAACCCACGCGAAAACCTTAAACGTGCGCTGTCGTAACGTGTGAAGTCAATTCTCATTACAGTCCAGATATGGTCCACTCAACGTCTACTTGTTAGAGTTGTTTCGTCAGAGCTCCGTACTTTAAGAACCTTTCCACGCACAAAATTTCGCCTTTATTTAACACAAAGAAATACAAATCCCTTAGCCCAGCCCTCATGAGATAGCAAAAGAACGAAAATAAGCGTTCTCCGATTATAATTATGATAAACTATTAGAGTATATAAATTTGAATTCCCCGAGGTGAATCTCCATAGCTGTTCGCTTGAGTGATCAACACTAACATAACGTGACGAAAGCGTGGTGCAAAATTCATTTGTGGACGTCCCCATAAACTTACACATAGATCCACAACTGCCATACACTTCATCGAAGAGTTCCGCCCACCAGTCCATTCCGGTCCTACAGGTGAACCTTCCCGGGTAAAAGTACGTTTAGAATTTCATACTCTTTTGCTCCTAACATCGTAGATTGGCTCTTTTTTCAGCGACCATGTCATACACCTCATACTATAACTTAAAATGTCATCTTTCGTGAAGATCTCCTTAATAATCCTACTGTTGAGGTTTCGTCAGAGGGTGGAGCCTCGGCTGCGGGGAGGAGCTGTGAGTGCGTCTTTGGGCCACTCCACCCTACCTTGCAAAATCTTATTTAGAACGAAATAGGTGCGGACTGCGCGCTTTCAAGTCACTCCACCTTTAGCGTACAGGGGTTTCTCTGCATCAAATTATCGTGCTATGTGCCTTTAACTCACTTTTCTGCACAGAATTGTATCTTAAGGAAGAACTGCCTTCAAATTTCAGTAACTTGTTCATCACCCAGTTTTGAGAGGGATCGAATGTCAAAGATTTCGCATTCTAGAAAATCTTCTGACATAAGCGACAATATGCGATTATTACGATTTATTTTTGAGAAGGGCTTATCCTCGTCTCAGGCAATAAGCCGACACTACTTTGCACATCTCTGTCAAGAATATCGACGTCATTCTGGAAAACGTCCCGTGACTTTGAGTTCGTTCGTATTGTACCGCGATGTTATTCCTGGAACTTTTCCCGGATTCGTTTCCGCTCCGACAATCTCATTTCGTACACAGTTCGCTCTCCACGTCAACTTTTTTTATTCAATTATGGGCTCGTGATTTCGTATCCTATGGAAACTATTGATTTCTTTGGCTACCTTCATACTCAGCTTTCCAGGAGAATAGGAGATCCGGAGATGATTGAAAAGAGATGTACCCTAACTTAGATAGAAGCACGCTGTAGATTAGAACGGTCTGCACTGATGCTTATTGCCTTAATTCTTCGCTTGAATACATAACCTCCCCTTCAAAAAGCGAGAAAGTGTCGGGTGCAGACCAAACACCACAACTGACGACGGCCTCCAAGTAAATCTGGTTAGAAGTTGTTCATAGTGATAGCTGATTTCTGGTAAATGATAGTTGTAATTAGTGACAATCGATAGAATACAACTGCAACAGGCTAATCATTTCATTGGCAGAAAACATTAACATTTTGTGAAGGCCGTCGTCACTTGTGGTGCATGGTCTGCACCCGACACTTTCTCGCTTTTTGAAGGGGAGGGTACGTATCAGTGATGGGACGGGATAGATTTTATGAATACTTAAAAGTTCGGCAGTCTTGTTCATTTTGTTAATTTTTTTGTTGTTTCAAAGAAGAAGGTAGAATTTTGAAAAATA
>MU891574.1:0-13326 GCA_036418205.1 Ostertagia ostertagi
TTTCGCTAGGAAATCAAAGGCGTAAAATGCGTCTTCCACGGGATCACCTCTACAACGCCTCGCCTTGCCCATTCAACTCCATGGAGGAGTGAGGAGAACAAAGCTCTCATTCGCTCCTGGATTACCCCAGTGAATTCTCGTAGAGGAACACGAAAATCTTTATTCGTTTTTCGTGATGAAATCCGGCCTTGTACCCCGATAGTAGTGGCATTTGTTGGAGCTCCTAGGGGACCCAGTCGGTAACAGCTCTGGTAAAGCAGTTATCGCATAAGCTAATGACGTGTCCTATCCACTTTTTACGTTCGTTCATTGATTTGATTTGCAGGGATAATAAAGGGCCTTCTAGAAAAGGCTAGCGCGCCTCTCAACATTGTGACGTTGTCACCCACGCATATTATACTGGGAGAAAACCCGGCTTGAAAATGGGCAGAGATCTCAGCATCATTATATACTCCATTCGAGAAACACATGTCGCTCAGCAGGTGGAATTTGGCTCACTCATGAAGAAACGTCCAAAAGTCAGAATAATCGAATCAGAAATCAAATTAACAACAGCAGGAAATGAATGAAACATTTGCAGGCAGGCAGCTGAATCAAACGCCACCCGCACATAGTTTTTCACCGGCTTCCCTCCTCAGGGCGAAATAGCCGATCTGATAGAACTTCGAAGACCTGTCGTGAATCCCGACTTCACAGTGACTCACTATCGTTTGCTGCCCGTCTGCTATAGGGGGACGCGTGAACGAAGGGGGAACACTGGCTTTCTCGCTAAGTCATCCTCTCCCTCTTGGCTCGGTTTATTTATTCAATACGCTATGTATGACGGCGTGAGAGAAAAAAGGAAAACAGAACAACAACACAGTACCAGAAACGAAACAACTAGACCGAGACACTAGACACCTATGCATGCAGTATTTGCTTTGCTGCAATCCGTTTGAAGGATGCACAAGAGCCTTGGATGGATGTAGATTTGGTGATACGCAAATACATGGCTCGGTTATGCTCAACTTTTTGCGGGGAGGGTGAGCTGGCCACCTTCAGGGGAGTTACGAGGTGACATAAAAGTGTTAATAGGGAAAGCGAGAAGTGGGAGAATGGGAAATGCTCTGAACTGGAAAATATATCGGAACTGGCCCGGCTTCGGTGCCTTTGCGTCGTCCTTCTGTGTCACTACACGTTATAATGGCACATTGTCTTCTTGATTGTATCTGATATAAAGGAATATCATAGTAAAGGCATTAGCAAATAAATCCATTGCAGATGTACAGTTTGAATCAACCGAACCTATAAACCAGCGATGTGCTCCAGAAAGACCAGAATGAGTGAAAACCAGAAACAGCCCGAACCGTTCAGGCTAGTTATTCACAACTGCAACGAAAGAATCGCTTTGGATGGGTTCCATCAACAAGTTTCTATCATTACACAGCAACCCTTAGGCCTGAGTACGTTGGAATGTCTTAGAGCATTGGAAAGTGAATCAAGCTTTTTTGGAATCGCCCGCCGTCCGCTTCGGCTCATAATCGGCTAGGAGCTTTCAAAAGCGATTCGGCTCAGCAATGGCTTATGATCTTCGAGCAACAAAACAGTTTTTCCTCGTTACCACACTTGACTGACCCTGAGATGAAAGCTCTGCTGCCCTGGAGGTGATATAACCATATCTCGATCCCAGCCGTCGGCGCTTTGTATCGGCAGGACCTTGCCGAGCTCCACGGGCTAACCCTAACGTTGTTTACTTAGTAACCGCCCCTCCTAAAACATAAAGTAGTGGCGCTGTGTAAGAACATAATAAACAAGGGTGAGACATAGGAAATTTTTTACTCTTGTCAGAAGTAGCTATATAATCTCCTCCCGCTCGACCGCTTTTTTTTGAAGAAAAAGGAACAGTTTGTGGTTGAGTGTCAGAAATTAAATACTATAGTAGACTGTGATGTGGTCGAGTTTGGAAAAGGGGTCCATCAAATCCACCGTTGGGAGGGGATTGAAAAATTTTCAAAAAGTTCACCCCCACTACACCTTGCCAACTGAATTCTTTCTCCGCCAGCAGTAGAACTTAAGTGTTCTTATTCTGATATATCGGAGCTCCTTAACTCCTCATTTCAACATAAATGATTCAAGAAAAAATCACTTCGAATTTCTTGACTAGACGCCCTATGGCGGTCAGGCGACCTTAGAGTGAGTGTCTGCCTCCTTCCCCGCCCTCTTAGAACTCGAAATAAAAAGACATAATTCGCTGGAAACATTCTACACAGAAGAATTCACGAATTTTCCTGTAGACCGTATCTAATGCTCCTAAATTCAAAAGTCTCGGACCTATTCTGGTTCCTCGTTATACATTGCACCTACTTGTAAGCAATGTTTCCCGAAATGCGAGTTCACAGACCGGACTGGACGTGTCCAAGCTGCAAGCTATGCAATATACCATGAAAAAATCAGTTTAAGTTGAAATGGTGCCCGTCGGGAAGTACAAATGTCCTAGGTTCGAGAAACGTCTGGGGACAAAGTTTTGTTCACATCAACCTAGCATTTTGTGAAACCATTCGCAAGGCGAGCTGAGTATAACGACTCTCCAGTCGTTATTATTCTTTCTTGTGCAGTTTGAATTCAGTTCTCATCGTTCATGACTCATCAAGGGAGGAATTCAAACTTGCACGATCAATGCTTCTTTGTGCCATCGATGTAGCAGCTTCTTTCTTTATCTGTAGGAACGATCGGCTCCGCCTCGCCTCGCTAACATAAACAATCTGCCGCATTCTACAGTTCAGCCTGCGCCGGAGCCGGCCGCTCATCGTTTAACCTCCTTTATTTGAATCTCTGATGCTCCAAAACTTGCCTGTATTTAGTGCAATACTTTTATTACCTTTATATACATGATAAACGTTTAATTACCCAAGTTTGAGCTGTCTACCTGTCGCGACTTGGTGAAGTTCGAGCTGAAAAACCCGCGTGGCACTCTTCAGAGGAAAGGCGAGCTGAAACTCCATCAAAAGGTCACTCCCCACAGTCGCGATATATTGCGGCCAACAGCACTAACTGAAATCAGAACAAGTGAATCTGTTAACAATTTCCATTTCCACCCCCCTTTTTATGGCCCTATCACCCGCATGACATAACAGTTTCTTAAAATTATTGCCATATCCTACTTATAGCTCAATGAAACAGAATAACTACAAATTTTTGAAATTTTGATTGAAAACAGAATAAGTATTTATTATTATGCGCGCCGCGTAGCATCAAGAATTATACATAAACAGAGCCGGCCATGATGCGCCGCGTACATAAAAAAGGTTAAACACCTTCCTGTCAACCAACCTCCAATATATCGCTTGTTTATCGCAACTAAAATACGATATTTCTTCAAAAAACTATCGTGCAAATCTGCCGCCTCCAACTGGATGCCGAGAAATCACTTGCGAGGAATGAGCATCTAATTGAGACGTGATCCCTGTGTCCTCAACGTTTAAGGTAGGGCTACGAGGAGTTACTGAAGAGGACGTGGAGGGCTTGAGATGAAGTTCTTTTTAGTCAAAGCTATAAAGATGCCTTGAAGGAAATGAAGGATAAAGTGACCATCGCTAAGAACAGCACGAGGTCTACCAGCTAGAAAGAGGAGGGACTATTTTTGAGTGACGGAAATGAGACCGGACTTCGCGATTCCGGAGAAAATCCTCACAGATTGGCGTACTCTTTCAAATTCGCAGACTTGAATCAAAGAGAAACATGTGCTGACAACTCCAGACCGTCGACTTTGCACTCCCAGCACTTTGGCTTTGATTCCCTGCCCATCTCAACGGGAAGGAACACCATCACATCATTCTAACTGCAGCGATCCTGCTATCATCCCTTAGATGATCCTCCCTAGAACCGCCTTTGCTAATATCTGACATGCATATCGTCGAATAGGCATCTGAGTCATTATTTTTTTTGATGTATTTTCAGGAACTCGCCTGACAACAAGTATGTGTTTAATGCTTCATTTATAGGGAAAGAGTGGGATTAAGATAGAACACAATCATGAGAAGTGCTGGCATTTTAACAAAGCCTTTGATGGCTATCGAGAAACCAGGATCACTGCATGATACAGATTAGCCAAGAGCTGAAGCTCGGGGAACAACATGGTTCCTAAACTTTGCACTGATCGTTCCGTTGATTTTCAATTTCGCTACGTCATGGTTTTTTTTCAGGGATGGGTAATAGTGCGCCATGTTTACTTCAGCTCTAGTACTAACTACAGGGTGGCTGAGAAAGCTTTCATGAGTTGTAAAAGTCCGTGCTTCTTGGTTTGACGATGCTGCCCTTCACAAGGAAGGTCGTTCAGGGTGTGCCAAGCATTTTTCAAAATGGTTTCTTGCATGACATTGGGGCACATATGGGGACCACAGAAGCATGGTTCATTTTTCCTGAACGGCTCTCTGAATACCAGAAAAGGGGTCCCTAGTTCGATTCCTCGTGGTGACAAGTTTTTGCATTTCGTGTTGACGTTTCCAAATTCGCGCAAAATGGAGTTAGCATGAATAATTAGTACCAAATTCATGATTAGGAACGTCAGTAACCCTTACAAATAGACTTTGATTGAAAAACTGGTGAAAAAGGTGTGACTAGGGACCCCCTTTTCTGGTATTCAGAGGGCCGTTCAGGAAAAATTAACCATGGTTCTGTGGTTCCCGCATGTGCCTCTATATCATGCAAAAGACCGTTTTGAAAAAGCTTGGCACACCCTGAAAGACCTTCCTTGTAGAGAAACCGTCTGACGACAACAGCCGGAACTCAGTCACTTGCTTCTAATTCAGACAGTCAATGCGACTTGTCCCAACGTGGCAGCCAACGTTGCAGTAAGCTCATGATTTAGAACACCATTGAGTCCTATCATATCTTTTCCAAGATCTTCGAGCAAATTCTATCATTTTATGAAGATGAACACCCAATAGAACTTCACTCTTGGATATTACCCTGTCACAGGGTCAACCGTCCGTTGGACAAAGTCCAACAAGGGAGTGGAGGGATCGTATTTGGGGGTGGAAAAGAGGGGCTATCTCACGAGGTGGCGTCACAGTTACAAGTAAAGGAAACACGGATGGTTTTTTGATGAACGGAGAGCGATAGGTTGTTATGATGAGTGCGAAATATTTCGATAATATTTAAAACCGTTTCAATCGATATATCAATTTGAGAAAAGTGAGTCGAGTTGGGCTGTGTCGACATGGTCCTCAGAATCAAGATACTATAAATCGCTCCATGATGGCGATGGCCCGGCAGGGTGATGGAGGATACGTCTGAATCAACCCCGAGAGGTGGGTTCGAATCGAAAGCTCTAGAAGGGGAGTGGTCTAAAAATTTTCGAATTTGGTCGCATCGTGACGGTTTGACCCTGCCGCCTCCTGTCCCCTCGTGAACTATCAGCAGAACTTATTTAGATGCTATCACAAGGTACAGGGCACCCTCTACGAATGAGAATAGGGACCGGTAGCAACTTCGGGCAAAACGAAAACTGCTCACGCACACTGAGATCTCTCCTCCCCGTTTATGGCTAAGTGCCAGTTTCAACAAAAAGGCGATGTTTCATACGGTTTCAAACCCATGACCCAAAATAACGCCCCGTATCTTGCGATAGCACCCTAATTTATATTCAAAACTTTTGGTGTGGGCTATTTCAGTTGATTCGAACACGTAAGCGCATTTCCGTGATTGAGGCATTGTGAACAACTCCATTACTCGCTAGATGAGGTCATGTTGAAGTTTCATACCCAGGTGGCCAGTAGTTAGAGACTTTCACCACGACTGTGTCAGGTGAACTAGCCCTACTTTGATACAAAAGTATCCAATCAGTACCAAGTGTGTTAGTGATAAGGAAAAGCCCCGAAGTTCGCTGGGCTCGACAATTCTCAAAATATTCTCTAACACTATTGCAAACTTGTGCTGAAAGAAGTGTGCGTGGCTACATCTAAGAAGTGATAAGGAGCGCTTGAGAATCTGACTATTGCAGAGAGGATCATACTATACGAATCATAAGGCATTCTATGAAAACAATACCGCCGTGGTAGGTTTTCAGCGTCACAGCAACAACGCCATCCAAAAACTCCATGAATGCATCAGCCGTGAGAAAAACGCTCTTAACGGACGACGTTATGTCTGCAGAGATAAAAGGATACCAGGAAACGTAAGGAGCTCACTCTGTGAGGAGAACGATTGTTAGCACTGGGCAGTCCATTAATTCGTGACACGCCCGTTCGCTCCGAGGGTTATTTGGCTGCAGATATTCGAAGAAACGAAACATTGGGTCAAACTTTGGCTTGGTGTAGTTCGATCCGCTGTAACGAACATTAAATGCCTCTACAGTTTGCTGGATTGCCCAAAACTTCGGCGCAAAAAGTTCAGAATGTCGATTTTTGTTGATTTGCGATGATTTTCCTGAAGGCACACCCCGATCAAGTCGTTGGTTCAGAACCTCCTGGTCACTGTGCGTAAGGGAACGACTTCCCACACTGGAAGTACATATTCACTCTCATTGAGGGGTGAACAGCTTTAAACGCCAAACCCTACAAACGCCTTGAAAGAGTTTTTAAGCCTTTTCCGTTGCATGGTGCTTCCTATAAGCACTGATCACGATGTTTGGAGTGCGGTGCTGTTTTAATGACGTCTTTGACGTCAAGGTGGTGGAAGGGCATTAAAAGGCGGCCCCAATCACAACCCAGCTTGCTGAAGGGTACAGCCCACCAATGACGTTCAATGACGTCCTCGAAATCGCACCGCCATCCAGCCACCGTGACTTATCACCTTTGAAGTACAGGGTGGCCACAAATTATGGCAACAAAATGAGATGATCAGGAAAATCCATACAGCAAAAAAAGACAGTTTAAAACACATCTATATTAGCTTCTTATTCTTCTATCTATTAAGCAAAGGACGAGATCACTTCCCAAATTGGCAGCTTTCTGATTTGACGAAGGAACGAATTATTCCGGCCTACCCATTCACGACTACATGTTAGTAATCTGAATCTGTCCCAAACAGGCAGATAGGAATCAGAATACGGTCAAGCAAGGCATCGAGGAAAGCGTTGGTTCGCTACCCCAATCCACTACCCCAATCCACTTCCCCACTGGCAACTGTTCTCTGCATATAGACGGCCGTGCGGAGAGAAGATGCTTGGTACTGCAACAAGTATGTTGAACCTCGGAGCAGAGCGGGAAACCATACGTGTCATCACTGATAAATTGTTGATAGATTAATGATGATACGTTTTTGAAAAATATAAAAAAGGTACGAAGATACTTATACTACGGCGGTCCACAATGTGTTAAATATGCATACCGCCGTTTCTTGTTACAGTAATTTGTGACACCTTGTGTAATGAAACAAACAAGCAGTTAATTACGTGTGTAATTTACATTAAATGCACCGAGTAAGGTACTATTGTTTTTCTTTGAATGTTGGATTTCTCGGTTTTTCTCAGAATCACAAATCGGAATAGAAGAATGCGGAATTAATCAAAACAGATGAGAACAGTCCAAGATCTCTTGCTCACTAAGCAGACAAATGACAACGAGTGTCTAGGGGAAGTGTCTACGTGTTCAAACTTTTTGTCCTTTAAAACGCAGGTTTTAAATGTGATGTCGATCTCCTATACAGCTCATATTATTGCTGAACAGGAGTTGGAGGGGGGGGGGGGTTAAAAAAGAGTCACCAGTCAAGAGTGAAGTTTTATGGCGAAATATTCCTTAGTGTCCCTCCATAAGCAGAAGCAGGCCCTCCTTCACTGCCCTCACCGTCTTCAGAATATGACGTCATCTGCCATCACCGTCGAGCTCAACGAGGCCTACCGTAATCGCTCCGCCTGAAGCTGCTACATAATTTCTTCAATCGATTACTGGATAGCTTCCAAAAATTATAGCTCTGACTATACGACACTCCTTACGACCAGATTTCCAGAGATCGTTAAAGGCAGGATTTACGATGAAAAGTTAGCTCATTGGAAATAAGGGTAGAGGTGGTCAGTGGAGCAGGGATGAAGAAGAAACCATTGAAACGGCCCGAAACCCGAGAAATGGGACCCTTCCTTGCCCGTTGATTTGCGCATGATGCGACTCTCATCGCTGTGCCCTCTTCAACACTACGCTCTCTCTGCTATCTAATCACTCGCCACGTATAGACCTGCGGCGAGTGATTAGATAGTCGGTGGGCGTACCCCGCCAACCGCGCCAAGAGTGAGCCATGCTAGATCGCCGAGGTCAAATCTTTCGCTGCCAATTGCGCGTCGGTCAGCACCCTCAGGAGGTCCGCCTGTCTCCCAACTATGCAATTTCCCCTTCTTTGACCTTCGTTCTTATCGTGAATTCCTCCTTTGATGGTCTACTATCGCCGAGGGCCTTGTTGACTTGAAATATTTCCCGTGGAAAATTCATCTGAAGTCTTCGGTGTAGAAGGCTCTTGTGAAATTTTTTGATGGACTGGAATATGCTAATTTTCAAATGGGAGCATTGGAGATTTTCGCAAGATGTGATTGATTCCGTTTTGATGTAAAGGGAAAACGACTTCTTTTGCCGCTCCCCCTGTATTTTCCACCCGAAACACTTGCTAATTTCAGTTGAAGTGATTATGTTTTCTGTTCATAGAATAGCAGAGCACTGATCTGAGCACGAAATGAGGACTCGATTCGACGAGAAGAGATGACAGAAAAGGGATGTTTGAAAAAAAAATTACAGGAAAAAACTTGAGGTCAAACGAATTTTTCCTCGGTTTGCACATGCCCAAGTTGAGTGAAAAGTCCTGAATTAAATTTTTGTTTATCTATAGCTCCCTGAATATCCAATAAGAATGGTCTCTTATGTACTAAGGTATGGTGGGTATGGTGGGAGGTTTTCACGCTTCACTATCGCAGGTAAATAAACTAACTAATAAACAGGTACATAAACTCATGTGTTCACAAGTTCCTACCAACGTCTATTTCGGCGCTCGCCGCTAGCGCCAATCTATGCTGGGCGCTTCGAAGAATGTGTCCCAATCGCAGTGTAACATGGTTGATACAAGCCCCCTCTTTCAGCGGAGATTCCGATCAATGTCATACTCATTTTGGATGCGCGAAGTCAACGGGGCAAAAGAGATCGCTGCGCAGTGCCAGAAAGCAAGCGAGCCGTCCAGAGCTAGCTAAATATCAAGGCGGTCAAAACCACAGGGACACTGGGGTCCACCCATGCGATAATCTTGAAACGTGTATCTCATTGACCTGAGATTCTCATGTGATGAAAAAAGTGGAGATCAATTCAGAAATTCTTACTCACCCTAAAAGAAGGATAAAAAGGATAAAGCATTTGCCGTTGATCAATCCCTTTTTGGGATGCGGCACGCATTCTACTTCCATTTGTACATTCGTAGTGGCGTTTGAATGCGATGTGGCCTATACAATGACTTGCGGGGGCCAGCCGATGTACAAGTCAGTGTTTTTATCCTCCCAGACAAGTCTGGTACCAATTAACCGACCCCGGAGGGATGGAAGGCTTGGTTGGCCCGGGCGACTCACGACCCAGGATTTGATCCCCGGACCGCTCGCGTGGTGAGCGTGCCACTTGTCACTACACCACTTCCGCCCAACCAAGAACGGTAGCGATAGCAGAAAAAGCATTGCTACCGCTTCATTGCTAGTTTGTTGAAATAAAGCTGAATTTAGAGTCAAATTAGGTTTCCGTCGAGGCGAAGGGTGCCTGAGGCAGACACATTCTGACCATAGCAAAATGATCAATCCATAACCCAATCCGGGTAAAAGTAAACCAAGTATTCTATTCCTCTGAACAGACGTGGGAGATCGTCGCAAAAATCAAATACCTGATCGGATGTCACTACTAAACGGAAGTAAAGTGCGTGGCGCATGTCGGAAGGGGCACACACTGCCAACCTTTATCGCGTCATGAAAGCATTCTCGGATTACTGCTGAATGAAAGCATATTTACCACACCCATAAAAGGAGCACATCACCGCAACTCGGAGATCTCAAAGATCTATCAGAAATAAATGGCCTTTTTCTGAAATATCCCCGGATTAGTCTAATGCGGCCTTGGATATAATATGATCAGAATTCATCCTTTTTATCCAATGATCCATCAAGTGTCTTACGATTGACCTCACCGATATTTCTGGGAACGT
Organism: Ostertagia ostertagi; assembly: GCA_036418205.1. NCBI lineage: Eukaryota > Metazoa > Nematoda > Chromadorea > Rhabditida > Trichostrongylidae > Ostertagia > Ostertagia ostertagi. The sequence continues at coordinate 10,135 of MU891574.1, forward strand.
CGCCTTAGTACTGGTAATTGTAGTGTTACCATAATGTAAGTGGGTACTATAGCACAAAGACCTTATGAGATGTTATAAATCTTTTTAACAAATCTAGTCAGTGCAAAAACAGAAGAAAGAGAGAAAAGAAAAACAAAGCGTGAATAACCATATGGATCAGTAGGCGAAAAATATTAGGTTGTCTCATAAACAGTGTCGCTTTTTTTCAACCAAAAAATTTTCATCCAAATCCTCATGCTTTTACATCGAATCATATACCATTCGAAAGAGAATTGTCTGCTCTACAAAATATCGTGTTCTTCTTCCATCTATGTTCCATGGTTTTCAAATTTTAAGCCTGTGAAATGGGAGGTCCCGCCGACAAAAATTGACCAAACCGACAACTAGCTCTAACTTTATGTTCCCTTCGGAGAAATCAATCAATGATGTACCCTCTACTTACTCATGACCTCTTCTGAACATTCCACCCTTAGGTTGCCGAAAAAGGTTTGCCCTGTTTCTTTTCGAATTGGCCAACCGATAAGTCATGGCAATTTTCAAATTGAAATTCTTCCTCTGAAACGCTATTGTTTTATATCAACTGGTATATCTTTTGTGAGCACTTCTTCTGCTTTATTCGCTCATTTGTTTTGTTTTGATGTTTGTTAGGAATTAGCTCGAATTTTAGGGTTTAGGAGTAAGGTGCTTTGTCCACAAAAGTGACCGCATTTCTTTGAAAGAAATTATCCTTGAGGAGATGAGAAAATCAACCAGGCGTACATTCCTAACTTAGTCATGACTTGTTCTTGAAATTCTACTAGTTTTTCAATGTCTCGGCTGTAAAAAAATTTCGACCTCGATCTCAGGTAATGGTGCTCGACCGTCGAGTTCTGGTTGAAAAACCAGGTCTGGAAATGGAATGACGCGACTTGTTGGGAAACCTAATAGTGTAATGTTTAGAAGAGGTCATGCATAAGTAGAGGGTACATCATTGATTGATTTCTCCGAAGGGAACATAAAGTTAGAGCTAGTTGTCGGTTTGGTCAATTTTTGTCGGCGGGACCTCCCATTTCGCAGGCCTAAAATTTGAAAACCATGGAACATAGATGGAAGAAGAACACGATATTTTGTAGAGCAGACAATTCTCTTTCGAATGGTATATGAATCGATGTAAAAGCATGAGGATTTAGGATGAAAATTTTTGGTTGAAAAAAAGCGACACTATTTATGAGACAACCTAATAACTAACTATGTTAACTATTCAAGTTAAGGTAGGCAGCAATGCTGGCTTATGCTGACGTTAATTTTGCAGCAACATTTCCAGATCCAGTTTCGCGAAGTAAAAACAACGTGCGATAATGAAATTCATAGAGATGGGCGTATTTGACTACTAATAGTACGAGAAAAAGTGAAGAACAACGCGGCCAGCTTTATTTATTTATTTAACTATTGTGCCGCAATTATCACAATGAGGACATGGAAAAGTAGCAAGTTAACAATAGAAGAGTCATGATTACATGACACAGAAGAGGGAGGGGGGATGGGGGTTGGGTCGAAAGGAAGAGGAAGGGCAGTGCCCCGGCCATACACTGCAAGCCGCGGGGAGGGATCGCGACTCCGGATACCAGCTTAGTAGGTCCGCCAACCTCAACCGAGGACCCAGGATGGTACAGGGGACTTATTGGCCGAAGATTTCAGAAAAAATACTTATGATTCACAGTGCAATAAACGAATAATAGAAGGCGAGTTAGCATAGGATGTTACAAATGAAAAAAATAACTGAATGAGGGGAGGAAGAAATGAAAAGGGAAATGTGAACAGGCCCCTTCCCTCTTCCCTTTCGAGATGAGGGAAGGGGCGGAAGGACGAGTTGTCTGAATTGGCTGAAAATTGAATACTTTCTTGCTGGCTTGTGCCAGCGAGAAATGCGGCTGCAATCGCATTTTCCCACAACACGACATATGCATCAGCACAAACACAAAGATATATATAATTAATTGAGTCAAACAACTGAAACCAATCAAAATACGCAGCAATAATTCCGAACATCGTGGGATGATATCTGGTCCAATAAGTTTAAAGTGTGGACGTTATTTTGGACTACTTCACTTTTACACTTGACTAGGCTGTGACTCCAACATGAACCTCCTGTCCGACAGGCTCTCTCTTCTCTTTTTTTACCTCTTCGCTTTCTCTATTTTTTTTCGAAATTATTTCATACGCTTTTTTTCTAAGAATAGATGCATGGTGTTCTTTTTTTCACTTTTGGCGAGCTCTGGTGAGATACTCGTCGCTTTATTGCCTTGTTTCTCTAGTATTCAAGCTTCCACTTAACCTAGTGAAAGAAAATTGAATACTCTTCGGGAATGATTTGTGTTCTTTTCTGTGTATGCTTGTTTTAGTGTCTCTCTGGAACAGTTTCACAGTTACCTGCGGCCCTAGTTTCACGTTGTAGCGCGCACTTTTGGCGCAGTCAATAAATAAATAAATAATATTCCTAGGTTCCCGTTTCTTCGTTTTTCTTCATCCCTGCATCACTGACCACCTCCCTCAAATTCTAGAATACTGTCTTCCCGTCGCGAACTCCGCATTCAAACTGTACTTTGAATATCTCCGTGGGTGCAACGCACATCTTTATACCTTACACTAGGTGCGACCAGCGCCTCCTCACCACTCTGCTAGAGTACGGTATTGAAGCATTGACCAAGGACGTTAGAGCGTTATTGTAGGTTCCTGTAGAAGTGCATGTCATGAGAAAAAGTACTCTGCACGTGCACAGCAACGGTAAGACCACAAAAGCATTAGATTTTCTCTAAACTCAAGTAAGACTACTATGCACACGCGCGTTCACCAAAACTGGCCACGTTTAATGATATGGCGAAATCAATAGCTAACACGGCTCTTTGCTTTCCGTCATGCTTTGAACGAGCTATCTCCCTGGATTCCTTTTCGGCTAATGCCTCATCGTGGGTGAGAAGTAACGTCTCTGTGCCATTGACAATGTCCTGAAAAATGTCTTCAAATTTCACACTGTAGAACCGATATACATCGTCTTCAGACAGCTTTCCGAAGGGTAACTGAGTAACCTACTTTGGACGTTCTTTTAATGCTGCTAAGTGGTGACAGCCTCCTTTTCGCTCGCACCAGGATTCGCTCCTGACTCTCGAGAACAGGATGCCTCTGAAAAGGGCGACCGAAGATTGTGCGACTTCA
>MU891577.1:0-21722 GCA_036418205.1 Ostertagia ostertagi
CCTTTTTGGGATGCGCCACGCGTTCCACTTCCATTCACATCTTACTGGCATCTGATTGCTTCATAGTCAATGATTTTCATGGGCTTGCTGATGTGAAAGTCAGTGTTTTCATTTCCTTGTATATGTTTAATGCCGAATAATTGACCCAATAGGGTTGAATTGCTAGGTTTCGGCGAGATCCTATCATGATTCGATCCCCGGAGGATGAGCATGGGAATAGCGCCTCTTGCCAATACACTACTTCAGCCCATAAAATATACATAAATGCTCATAAATTTGTTGATTCTCGTGTTTCTATTCAAACGTTCTTCGATTTATTGTGTACTCACATCGCTGCACCACAAACTTAAACCTAAACTTATTCGTATATTTCAGGATTGAATGAGTTCAGTCGCTCAAAAAGGTTTGTTGGCCTTGTCGATTGTATTCATTTTGGGAGGCTTGGGTTTGACAATTGCCGGACTTTTTTCGCCAGCATGGCAAGTGGTCGATATTCGAGAATTCCGAGCCGAACATCAGGTTCGCTTCAAGCACTTATTTCATCTCTCCATTTACTTTCAACTTCGATTAGTCGATCAATCCATTTTTATACGCCACGAATTCGAGTTCTATAAGATTGAATTGTGGTATTTTATAACCTATACGCCCTGAACGCTAACGTCTGAGAGCCTGACGGGGTTATTCTGCGCTCCGGCGAGAGTATCCACAAGCCCAATACAAGCATACGAGTGTTATGATTGGCTTTTCCATTCTCGATGCATGAGGGCTGCTCCACCCAGGATCAACCGTGGCGTTTGGCCGATGCAATTTTTTTTCACTCCCTCCATTTGAGGGATTTGGAGAACCACCACACGAGGGGGGGGGGAGATCCACAATTACGACCGCTCCCCATTTTTCCACACCCCTATCCACTCCCACCAGTGTGACTGTCCCAGCATTTGATTCTGTAACTGGCTGGCCCACTGCAACTGCCCCATTGCCCCATACAGAACTGGAGAAAGCGAGAGAGAGAAAGAGGGAGAGGTGAATATGTCCCTAGAAAGGGCAAATGCTATACTTTTGTCTAGTTCATATTTAATTTTGAGGCAACTGCAAAAAATTGGGTTGAAAATCCGCGAAGAAACCATCCCCCTCTGCCACAAACACCGACCCCTTTCAACAAATGTACATTTGGACGTCCTTTTGACTTTCTCCCCATTTACCCCCCCCTGTGCCCAAACCGCAATATGACCTCTGCCCGGATCGCCCAGGTAAACGGTCAACACTGCTTTTACCCTCGGCATGGCTACTTCGTTCCTGTTGCTATTGTCACTGATGAATTCGCGGCGCTATCTCAATATACGGGGACATTGTGATGGCAATGCATAGAAACGATAGAACATGTGTTTCTTGTTAAAAATAGGCTAGCTTATTAGGCGAGCGAGGAACAAATGCGTGGGCGGAGCTTACTTGATCTGTATTTTCCGGGAACTCCTGGCCGCTCCTCAGCTTGGTCCTGGAGGATGCCCCCGTATATTCTGATGGCGCCGAATTTTTTTAGATGTGATCATCAAGATAAGTCTACTTTATTTTACATTCCGTACAAATTCGGACAATAGCTTCTTGGGCCAGATTTTAGCTAAAACAGTTGGTGCTTTGAGAGGTATGTGAAAAAAGCCATGAGCGTTTGCACTCTTTTGGAGGCTGTTGGTCGTCATAAGTTCTCCACCTATCCAACCTCAATTTTTTCAGATTTAAATAATTCTGGAATGAATTTTTGTAATTCTTCTGTGTTCTCATAGCCATGTAATTAATTTATTTTATTTTACAGCTATCTGAAGGAATTGTATGTTAAAAATGCTTCTACCTCTTCAGCACGGATATATGGTGGTGGACTAGTATACGAACAGAGAATGGCAATGTGGTCGCCGTCGGTGACTTTTACGATGTAATCGCACTTATTTGCAATGACAAGGTATTCTTCTCACAATTTTCGATTGTCCAGCCAGCCATTTCTTCCATGGTGCTTCTTTAGGATCGTTAATCTAAATCTTACTCTGGCGATATGGGATAACATTTGGAATAACAAATTGCGATCCCCAATTTCAGTAATGGTGACTTGTGTCAGCGAATCGGAACACGAGCCTTTGTTGAAAGTGGGATTTCCCTTATCCCATCCCCTCAACTCCTGAGAAAGAATAAGCAAGAAAATCCGCCGCCACTAATCCAGAAAAAACTTCCCTGCCATCAGATTTGAAAATTAAGCGACTCCCGGAAATTTCTTCAAGGGGACTCTGCGATGGATCTTTATCTCTGAGACCTGAAATTACATGATTCACAATAAATCTTTTTATACAACCTTTTTTTTTTTACATTTAAACGCTATAACCAAGCATTTGCAGTTCGACAATTCAGCCGAAATGGTCATAGAGAACACCCTGAACAATATCGATGAGGATGGAGCTGCTGGAGAAAGCGAGCATCATCGATTTTGGGGTAAGTGAATCCATACCGCAAGATTATGTGATCGTTTCTTGCTCTTTGGAGTTTGTTTTGCCGTTTGACTATTTTCCAATGGAAAGCTTCACTAGAACCTTGATGTTTGACCCTGATCTTCTGCTGTATGAGTGAACCAGTTTTGTCCCCTTGTTCCCGCAGGAACCTCCTTGATTGGCGAAATTTGTGTTGGAGTGGGGTATTTCACATAGAAAGAAAGCATGATTGCATTCAGAATTTTAAAGAAAGAACGGCGCTACTGCAAGACACAGGGGCATTGTGGTGGCAATGCATTGGTTTCAAATTCTACTGTCTTAGGTAGGGGAGCAGTGCGCCTTCATGCGTGAGCCATTTTCATTTTGCCTGGAGTTCCTGCCCCTCCTAGGCCTATGTAGTCCTTAAAGATGCCCCTATATATTGTGATAGCGCCAAAAATTATTCGATTTCAGCCTGGCACAAAGCAATACTGTTCTTCATCATCACCTCGCAATTGTTGGCGTTCCTGTCGATCTGCACGGGAGTTTGCGCCACGTGCTTTCCCTCCGACCGCTTTCGTCTTCACAATTTCCCTCTTCGTTGCTTGTGAGTTTCATTTCCGGGTGAAAAGAACGTACTTGTGCAGGACAGAGTCGATTTCAGTATTATGTTCGCTGATTGCTGATGGAGTCTTCTTTTTGGCAGCAAACCGTGTCGATAATCGGTTCGTTCAAGGCATGGTCGGCACATATGAGGTTCAGTTTAAGAAGCTTGGATTCCAAATGTTTTGACACACTTGTCTCGTGCTACCCTACTGTTCCTGGCATTTGTTGTTAGGGGATGAATTTCTTACCGCCCGAGTAATGAAAGAGATATTGACAGTTTCCACTTGCGAATGTTTTATTCCCACGGATATCAAGCAAATGACTTTTTGCGCAATATTCCGAGAACACTGAATCGCCCTAGAGTATCGTGTCAAAAGTTTGAAAACTTTTTATTTTTGCCTATCGCAGGCCGACGCATAATAAAATTGCCTCAAATTCAGGTATTACACACAAAGTCAGGTCCAGAATACGATGGAAAGAATAATTTCCGAAAATCTATAACCGTGTTCAAGAAATAAGATTTTTTATCAAGAATGTGGCGCGTCAAAAGTTTGGAAACTTTTTGTTTCCCTCATCATTATGATTCCTACTCTTCAACGTTCACTTGTTTCTGTTAATTTTGTTAAGACCATTGAGCAATGTGTAATTTCAAAATGAATTCATATGCAAAGAGAAGCAGTTTCTCATGGATGGTCCTTTTTTGGACCCTACAATCCGGAATACGAAATAGAAATTGTTTCTTAGTAGTTCAGTCTCTACGAAAGCAATACTTATCGAATGTTTTTAGTGTTTTTTGGAGCCGAGTAAGTATAAGACGAATGACCATTCACAAAAAAAGTATTCTCACAAGAAAAATTGCCCCTCCTCAAATACTTCAAAGGGTGGTTGGCACGCCCCGTACCCGCGATATGCCCAACTAAGAAACGATTTTTTCTGGTTTGAACCTAATTCCCATGAAAGTACAGCACAGCGCGCAACATTGCTCACGACTGGGAATATCAGCAGATGATACTTATATGGTTATATGCTGTATATACTGCGAACTTATACTTATACTGATATCTCAGCAAGAAGCCATTGTTGGCTTTTATAGCAGGATGGCCCAACTGGCTTCCGCACACAACGGCTAACATAGACGTAAGGCGAGGTAAAACTTTGTCCTCAGCGACGAGCAGGATTTCTATCTTCCTAAAAATGATGTTGTGGACCCTGTGAAGTGTTCAGTCAAATGGAAACCTCATTTAGAGTATAAGATCCCAACATTCAGAAATAGTGGAAGTATTGCCATGGATGGAGATGTGTCCGACCATTCGGCGATTCCCCAGTTCTATGTATCCAGCGAAATGTGGGTTGGGCTAAGTACAAGTATAGTCTGTAGAATACAATGCTTACCTTAGATAGTCAGAACTGGCCGAAAAAGATGGGTTTTCTATCGTGGAAATGACCCAATGCAGGCCTACCTCCTCACTGCCGCCTTCCTAAACCCAGAAAAAGAAGCTGTTATGAAGCGACCAAGTCGAGATCTAAAGTCTAATTGAGTTCTACATCCCACGGAAGAACTGGCATGTCGCTCAACCCACATTCCAGTTAAGAATCCCACAAACAATGTGATTTAGTTCACAGTGTGTAGGTTCGACTTAAAAATCCTAAATTATTTTATAATCAATACCATGTCAATAAAAACGACGCTACATAGAAATTTAAAGCTACTCATCAAATAACTAATTTATCATGTGGATTTGAGAGCTATTTTGCCGAATTCGCTTTGGAATTCGGAAGTTTCCAAACTTTTGACGCGCCATTTCTTATAAAAATTCGTATTTTTCAAATGCGATTTCAGTTTTCGAAAAATTATGTTGCCCATCGTAATCTACACTTGATTCTGAATATAATATGTGAATTCGGGACAATTTCATTGTCTATTGGCTACACTAGATCAAAAATAAAAAAGTTTCCAAACTTTTGACCGCTACTGTATATTTAGTAACTGTTCGCATGCCAAGTCCCGCCCACTTCAGAAACCACGCCCATTGATCGAAAGGCATCACATAGGCTCTCAATCAGATTAACTTTAGCGCAATGGGAGTTTCAGTTCAAGATCAAAATTACCAGTCGCGTGGGCAGTTGCCACTGCATGTTCGTTCACACTCTTCAGTGGAAGTGGAGGAATCTGTTAACCTGGAGGAATGTAGGCAGTTAGGGGGGGGGTAGGGACTTGATTCGCGTAAAATGCTGAAATGTAGGAGACCATTTCGTAAAAGGGTGCAGACATTCTGCGCTTCCTTTCCCCCGCCCAACTGGGTTAGCGCTAAGCAATCTATGATATTTAAAACGTTCTTAAAACCAATCCTTAATTACTTTCTCGAATTTCAGCAACGTATTGGCTACGCTTTCTACCTGCACGTGATGGGCACAGTCTGTTGGATGATAGCGTTCATTTGTGCGATCACCACCACCTACAAGTTCATAAATGTCAGGGATTCACGTGGCAGGTAAGCGATCGCGATTGTTGTCGCCGTGCGCGGTGATTTGGTGTGCAGTTGCGGACTTTCTCCTGTGTTGCTTTGTAGTAGTGGTGCGCATAGGCGATTGTCTTAGCGTCTATCACAATCACCAACACGAAGATTTTCGGTTACAAAGTCACCACTCCCATTCAATTGAATCAGTTCTTCATTCAGTGTTGATTTTTTCTAGCAAGGAAAATCTATTCACATGGCAATCGCAACGAGCCGCCACGCACAACGTGTAATTTTTCCGACAATTTTCGTGCATTTTTGACAAAACGGCAAAAATACGCAGAAAATTTTGTGGCCTTTGGAGGCCTATTTTGTCTTCAGCATCATCCAAGGACCCATTCTCAGCTACTACCGTAAAGTCAAGGTAACTCGGGCCTCCGGCGGCTACACTGACTATGACTTATAGATCCGGGCTAGGGCTTGAGGCACCCGGCGCACATGTCCTTAGGTGGATATTCAGAATACGGTATATAAAAGTGGCTGGTAAGTTACACTAGAGTACATAGGTGCTCACAACCTCCCTCCCCCTCCCTTCCCCTCTCTCCATCTCACTTTCTTACCCTAAGGTTTAGTCCCAAGTTCTGCGAGTGTTCAGTCAGCACCAGGGCAGCAAACCCTCAAGAAACTTTGTGGGGGCAGGGTCTTCGTCGAAATGGACCCTTAGCCTATCTGCAGTAGTAATTCGAAGGGTTCCGCGCTATTTCTGACGGGGGATTTGTTCGATAGAACATACCTGTTCCCACAGAGGTAGATAACCCGGCGGCAGCCGGCGCTACAAGATTCGCAGCTCAGAGCTCACCTAAGCCAGTAAAACGTTTCATTATTCGATGATAGTGCACTGATCAATCCATGGGGGTGAACATGTAAATTGTACGATGGCTGGGTGCCGTGAGCGTTTTGTGGACCAAATAAGCGTCCAAAAGTTTCTGAATGGAAGTTAGACGCATGGCGCGTCCCAAAAAGGGTCAAATGAGCTTCCTGTTATTCCCTATTTTTGCCAAATGCTTCTATTTTGGAATTAATTTCAGACCTCGCCGCTACGGTATCCTACTCTGCTTGGATAGTTTTATAGTTTTACATTACCCTAACCTTGACCTTACCTTACCCTTCGGCCGTGTGGTTGTCTATAAAAGCTCAAATTTTGACTGATCTCAGGGTCCAAAATGGTTTTTTCGAATTAGGATTGAAATTTGATGATGTACTGCGTATTCAAACAGTGAATGGTACCTTGGATGATCCTTCAAAAAATTCCAAACGATTGATATTCTGCGTATTCATGTTCTAAGTGTATGGTTTGGTGTGCGTGGTACTCTAACACGATTGCTGTCACACTCAACGCATGGTGGTTGTGGTCTTTAGTAGCTTTCCGCCTCTATCCTTTTCTCTTTGCACCGGCTAAGGCCAGAGATATAGTTTTAAAAAAGTCGCGTCAGATAGGGGTTAACGCTTTGAGTTTTGGGCAACGAGGGAGTCTCTTGTCCGTGTCACTATGGAAAGCCTCAACCTGAAGAAAACCCAAAGTTGGCTTGTGTGTCCCAAGTTTACAATGCGGCCTCCGTCTCTTTACTCGACAACATTTTTGGGAAATTTTCAAACCGACCAGTGCCCTCCCTCCTACCCCATTCCTACCTTTTACACAAAGACATGAATATCTTCCACATTGAAACTAAAGAAGTGTTTGCTTACTGGTGGTGCGATATCTAGGGGACGAACTGTGGTAATTCATGTCATTGGTGGAAAAGGCGTTGAGAGGCGGTCCGACCACAACCCTCAATACGCCGCCTTCCACGTGAGGTGACCTCACTGTTTTCAGTCTATTCAGTTATGAGCCACTCGACGTAGTCAAACCTGGTCGAGTAACAAGACTTGCAGCTGCGGATTCGCTCTCGCCCCCCCCTTCCGCATCCCCTCCCCTACGGTGCTATACAGCCTAAGCCCGAGCTAGAATCCACCGGTGTGAAGTGAGGCTCCCTCCACATAGCACCCTAAAAAGTTGTTTAATTCTGAATAAATATTTTTGCCCTCGGGGCTTCAGAGCTGCAAAATATGAGAAGCAATAATGCCTAAATTTAATTAGTGCAGTGATAGAAAAACAGGTGAAACTCCAGTTCGGGGGGGCCACTCCATTTTTTCTCCAATACTCAAGATAAGGATTAGAGGGCTCACGACACGTAATCGACTCATTTAAAGTAGACTTCTGATAAATATTGGTGTAATGGGTGAGAAACCCTGAAACGTTTTCACATTTCCGCCTGCCATGACCCAAGGGAACGGTCCTGGACCAGGAGAAAGGACACCTCCGCAAAGGGCTAAGGGTGCAGGAGCTCCAGGGTGGATCACCTGTGCAGAAAAGTGGATGGGATGTGGGCAGGTAGTGTGGAATGTAGGACATCCACCGGTCCTTATCAAAAGTACGCTCGAAATGAGTCGTTCACTTATTATCTTATCCGTAGTGTTCGATAGCCCAAAGAACTGCTCTCTAGTACTACGGATAAGATAGCAATGGAGTGGCCCCCCCCCCCGAACTGGAGTTTCACCAATTTATCATATTATGACTTCGTATTCGCACAGGAATACATAACAAATAATAATGAGTTCCTTTCGCATTCATCAATTGCTAGGCACGGGTTTTACCACAGAACAATAACTATTCTTCAGCACATGCCCAAAGAAACACCGTAAATTTTTGGGCTGGAATTAAGTCGTTTTCGAGTCATACAAGAACTCATTCATCTTCAAAAAGTGTTTCCCATCACAATTGCCTGGAAAATTGCTGTATTGGTGGTAAGTGCTACAATTCAGCTTGCCCAGCCGGGTTTTTCATCCAACCGACACCTAAACCTAACGCTGTAATGAGGCTGTGAATGTAAAATGTATCACTGTACAGACATCTATTCACGACAAATCACGAATGAAAAGGTTCCTTGGAGGGCAGGCCTCAATCGTAGAACCTGTAAAGGAACTCCATTTCAGGAAAAACCTTTCAGATGCCATTAAAAACATAGGCTAGCTGTTTGAGAAATCAAATATCTAAGGGGTTGCTCCCTTGAGACCTCAATGTCACAGAGAAGTCGCACCTATATTTCACGTTAGAGCTAAAGAAGCTGAATGATTCAGGAGGAGATGGAGCAGTTCGACTGATTGCGTCAAGATTAGGGAACTGAGGAACCCTTATCTCCCAATTACTGGTGGTCATCATTGAGATAAACTGCCTATGGAGGAAGTTTCCAAAAAACTGCGGTTGCCATTCGCTTTTTTGCCTCATTCAGGTGTAAACTAGGATTGAACCAAGTGAAAGCTCATGGCTAACTCACATGTAATCTCACCAGAAAAAAAAGGCTGAAAGCTGGAATCCTCCATCAAACCCTCACTGTCACCATTACGTCACAGGCACACTTCCTTAGTCTGGGAACAAAGGGAGGCAAATCCAGCAATCATCTTACTGAAGCAAGCCCTTGCGTGAGATAGCGAGGTCAGCACCAAAAAGTCGCGTTTTGCTGCCAGAAAAGTGTAGCAAAGTGTTAGGCGCTTCCAATTTAGAACCACCCATGGATCATGTAACCTTGCACGGGTCCTTTAGACGGTCTCCCTCACGGACTACCTATTGCTGTTCAAGCTATATGAAGCTATTCTTTGGTCGAAAAGGTAGCGATCCCTTCAGATTTACATGTTTTCATGCGATGGTCTATCGCTTTTACACACACACACACATTACTGCTGCCCTCTACTTTGGGAACAGGGGGAGTAGAGAAGGGGCTAACTTGGTAAAGACTATCAATTATTCTTATCCATCCCCACCGGCAAATGCTGCTGTGCAGTTCCTCTTTTCTCATTTTCTGACCCAGACTCAAACAAATTTCTCATTAGCCATTTTTCGCCATGGAAAACGTGACGGCGGAAAACCAGCAAAGCCACCAAGGGATTAAATGGAAAACGAAGCCAAAATCTTGGACCAAAGAGGGAGCAAAGAAAAAACAACAACAACAAAGAAATAACAAAGAAACAGTCAGATTGGAGTTTAACAAAAGCACTAAGGGGGGGGGAACAAAGGAATTCTTATCTTCCGTTTACAAACAAAGACAAGGAGACCCAAAAAAATAGAAAGCGAAGGGACAGAAAATTTGACTGCTTTTGAGAGTTTCGGAAGCTCTAGTCGTCTTAGTGAGAGGCCGCAATTGATGAATGCAATTTAAGTAGTAGCCACTGACCTCTACTAGTTAGCCTCTACTCACCGCATCTGCTCGTTGTGTTCTGCATGTGCTGCACTCATTACAGGATGTACACACGATGATTTTGGCCTCTCGTTCCAGTCATGAATTACGAGTACCACGTGAAGAACCGCTACTCTCCAAATATCCACCATCATCTTCACAAGCCTATCGTCCATCACCTCAACCCGCGTTCAGGCCTTCACCTATTATGCCTAATTATCGAGAGACAAGTGCCTAAACGCTGTCACTGTCACACATCGCTGCTGCTGCTGCTGCTGCTCTCATCGGCTTTTCCTCATTGTTTCATTTTTTACCTACAGTAATCTCCTTTTCTCGCTCTCATTTCGAGTGCGTGTTTTCATCCGCCCCCGCATTGCCATCGCCTCTGTTGATCTTTCTCGATGTGCTGTGAATGTTTGTCCGTTTGATTGTATTCCACTAAGTTCCAGGTGATTGTGTCCCATGCTAGCCTTAACTACGAAAACTCCCTCAATTTTCCTCGATGATTTTTTTCTGTATCATAGTTCTACGAAAGTCTTAATAGCTGTTTGCTTCTGTTTTGTGTCTGTCTTTTTGTCAGACTCTCAAAATTGTTTATTATTGAGTATCAAGAAAAATCATTTTATGAGAAGACATTGTTTTATGATTGTTCACACTTGGTCTCATTTCAATGATAATTGTGAATAAAGTAAATAAAAGCTGAATAAAAATGCATAAAAGCTCGGAGAGAGGAATGACAACGAGTAAAGTATTCCAATAACTCATATAGTGATGAAAAGGTAGAATTGCAGAGCGATGGGCCTCGACTAGTTCGATTGGGATGCGCCCCACATTGCTTCTATTCAGAATTACGACGTGTATGAATTGGCCTATTCTACGGTTTCCCGAATTTTTACCCATGCTCTATTTTCAAATATGGCACAAAGTAGAAAGTAGAGATACTGAAGAATGGAATGTTGAGGACTGGGAATAAGATCATCGAGATAGAAGTCTAATACATTAGCTTCTCAATTCGAGGCTTGAAAGCGTGTGGCACTGATAGGCTGTCCAATTGGCCCAATCGGATGCTGGATTGATCTGCTGAATTCAGGGTCAGAAATTATCTCCCCTCTATGTGGTAGTAAAGGACAACTCGTAAACAGTTGATCAACAGCGACAAGCGCAAAATATGCACTAGAGGGTTTCCCTTCATGCTTCTTGCTAAAGCCTAGGGAATCTTCCACAACAATACCTTCTTGGACATAACTCGACACGGGGAAACGCGAGTCTCTCCAGTGCCCGCCTAGAGAAGGGCGACAGCGACGAGAGGTCGTCTGTATAGCATTTGTTTCTGACGCGCAAAATGATGGCGCGCGAAAAACTGGGCGATATTTAGAATGAGGCATGCACTGAGGGTAACATATCGTTGTGAGGGAGGCAAAATGCTTAAATCGATAGAAAACTAATGCTATCTCCGTACTATAGACTGAAACTTCACTCTTGGTTACAATTTTGATACTCTGATTCTTTCGCGCAACTGCGCAGAAACTACTCCTGCAATATTAAAAAATTCTATGGTCATTATAAAATATCCAGGATAATGAGTTGCGCCTGAAGTCAAAACTTTTTTACCCAACTCACTACTGGTATCAAGACGCTTATCATGAGACCCTCGCGACAGGCAAGCGTGTCGGCTTGAAGGGTTTTTCTGCTTGTTGTTTGAGTTTACTGTAGCACTTCAGTGTCGAGTCACTAACAGTGTGGTCGTGGATTAATTCACACCATTATCATTTGGCACACGATGGCGATACGATACTTTTCTCTGGGATACGATGGCTCCCGCAGCAAATACGGAGCAAGCAACGCTGCTATTGCCTAACAGTGCTTTCTGAACGACTTAGTTCAACGCGCTTTCGAAAGCACTTTAAAGTGTGAAGCGGGTCCTTAGCTAGAAATTCAATAACGATATCATTTTACCACGGTCTGAATTCAAACATTCGACCCTACACACAACTCAGGTACGGTGGCTTAAGACAGTCCCTCATTTCCAAATACCGCGCGAGGCGAGTCACTAATTTCTGTATAATGGCGCGGGAAAGATCGTTACACTTACCATCAACCACATCTAACTCGCACACCAATAAGGCGTGACTGGTAGTCTAAACGCGTTCCACTGTGCTTGTATGATATTTCAGACAACGTTTAAAATCAAAGTAGAAAACACAAAAATCCTATCAGCACACTCGTCAAAATGTAAGCTCTTCCACCACCACAGAACAATTTCTTGTCAATGAAGTGGGCCTATAGAGAAGTCGCCTTTCGTTCAGTGGTTGTGCAGGTCGAAAGTTGAACGAATGACGCTCACCGTCAGATGCGTGAATTTGCCGCAGGCTGCTTCATCTGAACGGAACTCTCAGTTCAGGAAAATCTCAAAAATAAAGGAATAGAAATTGAGGGACTATTCATAGCACATTTGCTGCCCAACTCCTCGATAGTTGAGCCAAATTTCAATCGAACTCAAACAATGACTGACACTATATAAATGGCTTGAAAGTTGTCTTCTGGAGTACTTTTATCCCGGGCGAACCCGAAAATTGCACCACTTCGGCGTAAAAACGCCGAGCGCTCGCGCTATCATATCAGATTTGCACCGACGCCCGTACAGGCTTACTCGCAACGAGCTAATGTCATATTCATGCTCCACAGGCTTTCATACTTCTGACGACAGGTTTCCAGCAAAGGGCCAACCTTGATGATACTTCCTGGCAAACTCCGCACACCTCGGTGCACCCCCACCCACGACAGCATTCGTGACGTCTTTCCACGTCAACCTCCACCCACTCTTTACCCGCTCTCTGGGCCCTCTTGGAAGCTGACTATAGTGTTTCGTGGAAACTCCGCCCACCCTGGCATATGTGTTAGCTAAGGTTTTTTTTATTTTCAAAGTCTTTTATAAGCCCTATTGTACTGACCTGTGATAGTGTTATTGTGATCGGTTCTGCAAGAACGGTCCAAATGACTGCCTCATCGCAATTGGGTGTAGTAAGGCTTCCCTCGTAACGGTAAAACGCCTCAGTGTGCGCTGGAAGAAGTGGACGAAGACGGAAACCCTGCACGACGGTTTCATTGCCTGAAAATACTCTCGTATTTTATGGAATCGAAATTAGCAAGAACGTTTGATAAGTTATTTCGGTAACGAAGACAAGTCAGAAATTCAAGTTACCAAGAAATTAGAACGGCTAGAGCGCAGCGCAAAACTACCGCCACCAGCGCTCTCGAAAACCCGAATTAATCTCGTTTCATTTTAGCTGAAGCTTAGACAGTACCGCTACTTCCGCGGCCCTCTCATCGAGGTTGTCCCAATAAGCAGAGCAGAGCTGCTACAAATTCCCTAGCAACTTGCTGAGGGATTTTCACGTGCAAAATTGGTAAAATATCATCGAGATGTCATGCTCTGATACGCTAATTAAAAGAATTTCTATCTAGGAATAAAAGCCGGTCGTCAAGGTATATACTGAAGTTTCATCTTATGATTAGAGACATGATCCGGTGTCAGGCTCGTTCTATTACATACATGATCGTGATAGACAGACTGACAAGAGTCTATCGTGATGCTTTTGCGGCTTGTATGTGCGAGACAATCTCCTTCTCTTCAACACAAAATGGAATCGGCTGAAATGGAGTGGCCAACATATCAAGGATCAGTACTCATAACAGGTATCGCATTCAGCAAATGCCAATTATAATTGACCCAAAATAGTTATGAAGAATCCTATTCCTACTTGCTTGTTGTCAATTATTTTTTGTTCGTTGCTTTTATAGTTGTAATTCTCTTTCAACCGCTACAGCCCTCTTGTCGGTCGATAGCCTGGAGCCGCTCGCCAGTGATGACGTCATCGCCTGGATGGAGGACCAACCAATCACAGCGATGTTCCCGCCAATCTCTGGTACCGCCCCTCGAGACTGCTATAAAAGTCCCGCGCTCCGTCTGTACGTGTCATTTGAGTGTTTGGAATAAAGCTGAGCTGTCACGAGATCTCTCAACAACTGCGGCACCAAAACAAAAAGGAAGCAGGGAGACCGCGTTACTAAATTGGTTTTCATAAAATACCTCAATTCAGCTATGAATTTCTATAGCAAGTAGCTTGATATCCCCAGTAAAACAATGATGAAAACTCAGGTTTACGAAGAACTAATCATTTTCTTACCGTAATGCGTGACATTTCCCAATACAGGCGATAGAGAGGACAGTGGGGCATCATCGTGCCCGATAACGAGAAAAACTCCGACAACAGCTATGCCATCTGGTCTCTTGAGCGCTTCCTGCAGCTCGATACCCTGACGAACGTGTACCAGATGAAGCTGAATAGGATGAATCTGAAAAGAGTCACACGGAGGGGAAACGATTCACAACGTAATATGTAGGCCAGGCTGTGTAGCAGTTATAGAAAAAAAAAACGCATTTGGAAAAGTAATTGTGAAAATGTGAAAATAGCGCCGCTTTCCATACATGGTCTAGGGATCGAACCCCGGCTCGGTGCTTGCGCGTAGGTCAACAACACTTTCTGTCTCTTCGGAGTTGGCAAGTGGATTTAAAATCGCATATACAGGGGGAATTTCCGCCCTGTATATATAAAGAACTAGAACTTCACAATTCGGACATCAGGGCTATATCGAAAGTGAAAGACGCCCTCCTTCACGTCGATGAGGCAAAACACAGATTCGCTGGTCATTTGATGAGGAGAAATGATGGCAGATGGAGTGCTGCAACTGTGCGATGGTGCCCGCGCGAAAAGAAACGACCACCCGGCCGTCCTCCAGTACTGTTGCAGTTGGGACAACCATAGCTCAAGACCGAGAACGATGGAAGAGAAGTTGGGACCCGCGCAAGGCCAACCGCCAAGCAGATGAACGGGTCGTCTAAGTATCTAAGTATATAACGGGGGGGGGGTGAAGGCAAAAAAAGACATTTGTCTCCACTTTCAATCGATTCGATGCGGACTATATTGGTGCAAGCTAAACTACTACTCTGACGTATACTGTGTATCCAGGTCCAAGTACATACCTCTGCAGGATAGTGCAATCCTCCAATTTTGTGCTCCGATCCTTGGTGATCGTATTGAGCCCAGTGGAAATGGAACTGTTCAAGAAGGTAACATGATGTTTTAGACCGCCACCTTGTATGAATGGCTGTTCAGAGCCCCACTCATCAAAACCATCAACAGCAACTGAAAAAAAACAAGACAAAATTAAATGAAATGCCTGTGAAGAAAATGAAAATCAAACCCAAATTATGAGGTACAAACGAAATGAGCAGTGAGGAGCGCACGAGCAGTGAGGAGCGCAGAATCTAGCAGAGGGCACACAGAAAGATCCTGGTTGAAGAGTTGGCAGTCATTAAGAACACTCTGCTATATTTTAGCACCCTGTGACATTTTATGCAACCATATTCTATTAAAGAATGAGAATTGGAGAACATCAAAGTCAAGTAGAAACGAAACTGTTTCGGATGACTCAGCAGTATGCAAAAGATGACAGCAGAAGGTTTCGACATAAAAAACTCTACCCTGAGAAATTCTACCCTTACATAGTGCCACACTAGGGTGTAATTCCCGCTGGGAAGCAGCACAGGAAACCAGCCCTTTTGGCGTTTCTGCTGGGGCCGTATGCTGAATGTTGGGGAGGGGATGGGGTCCCCGACGGTCGACGGACTACTTCAACTCGGTCGGTACGGTAGGAGAGTACTGACGCAAGTGGTGCAGCTGGTCCAGCAGCTCCGCCAAAAGGGCTGGTTTGCTTACCCAGGACTAAGCCTTGGAGAGTGGCGAGAGCTCCGTCCTCTCCAAGGCTCAGTCCTGGGACCGTATGCTATGCTCCCCCAACAAGGGAGGGGCCCCCTGCCGGCTGCGGCCGCCCCGAAAGCGGTCGTATGCTATGCTCGCGGGGCTCCCCAGGGGATGCAGACATGCAGAGTATCCATGGCGCGAACATCGACCGTCGGCGACCCCACCTCCTCCCCAACATTCAGCATATGGCCCCAGTAGGAACCCTAGAAGGGCTGATTAGCTTACTTCGCACAGGAGGGCCCAGCGCCGTGCAAGTGCGCTTCCAGGCCAGATTTCGTTGACTCTTGCCTTTTGGAATAGAGATGGAGAGCTAAGCCAACAGTAGCGCAATTAGCGAAGCCACAAGGAAAGGCCTCAAGTGGTCAGATAAATCTCATTACCTGTATGACCGTTGTTGATCACGTTCACGGTACCAGAATGGTCGTAATGTACGAATTGCATCTGATGAAGGAGTGCGTAGTCAACGTCGGATGCACGAATATCGATCGGACTCTGGAACAGAGGTGAAGTGTTGACTCTCTTCTGACTCATTTCCTATATGAGAATTAACCGTCCGTTTGCATAATTGCACAGAAAACGCAAGTGCAGTGGTGAATTTCCGAACTTCGGATTCCCTGTTGCAGAAAACCTGTCGAAGATCGGAGGCCCTGCCGTCAAGAATCGAAAATCTAGGGACCGGACACGTTACGCGGCTTTGTGATGCAAGTGGGGCCAGAGCGGCTACCATTTAATCACTTGGGATTCCAAACAAGTACCAGAATGACCCCGGTTTGGCGGGCAAGCTTTCATGAAAGCTTTTACGGGAAAAATTGCTTGTTTGTCAAGCGAGAAGTACCCTATGGGGCCCCTGGCACGTGAAAGGGACGAATGGAAACGATACCAGCGGCTGTTCGAGGAACTCAAGAGAAGGTGCGACAGGTGATACTGGTGGACATAAAATTAAGTCTAACTTAAGAAAAATTACACGATCTAAATTCTTCCGCAGTATTCCTGGGCTAATCACGTCCTGTTGCTAATCACGTTGTATATACCTTGTTTAGAGTTTGTTGTATATAATTGTTTTTCATTTTTTCCTGTTGTACATATGTTGTGCTGAGCTTATAATTTTTTTATTGTATGAAAATATTCGGCTCACTCGACTATTTTTGATGCTTTTCATGTGGAAGATGGAGTTTCAGGACAAATGATGTGCAATATCCCCATAATATGCAATTTTCTGAACTGTCACCAAATTCCTAGCGGCGCATAACGAATAGCGCTCTAGCGCTTATGCAAACAAAATCTAAATGATACTTGCATGGCAGAGTGCGAGCAAAAAGTCCTTGATCTCTATGCAGAAGGTTCATAAGATTGGCCTACAGTAGAATTGGACAGCAAAACGTGAGGGGATGTGACATCATATAAAAAGAGGGTTGGGCATCAAGTGATTGCGCTTTTCGGAGAAAGGAACATTAACATTCTCTCACGTACCGCATGATTCAGGCAATGGTGAGCAAGAAAAGGGGTACACGTCATGCATTCTGTTGCCACTACAGGTGTGGTGGTATTTTGAATGCGATTCCCCTAAACAATAGCGGGCGGAGGACTATCCGAGAAAATGTCAATTTTTGTCTACCCAGACGAATACAGCATCTCCTGGCCGACCTTGGAGGAATGGAAGGCCTAGTTTGCCTACTCGGGCACCCAAGCCTGATGCTCAGAGCATCTTCGCCAAAGTTCGGCACATATGCCCATACCAATGCATAATTCCATAGCCAACAAAAAATAAAATTTTAGTGTTTCTAAAATTTTAGTGTGCAGAAGCGCATACTTGTGCTACTGTCGAGACTTTGAAGCTAGTGGCAAAGGCACTAATAGCGCACGACTAGTAGCACTCGTGCTCACACTATGTACCTATTCTTGCTTGCAGTTTCAAATTGGTTACTTCTGCGTCTCGCTCGTCGCCACGTTCTCTGTTCGTCCTTTCTACTCGATTAAGGCCGCCTGACTCTGTCCTTTTCATACAGTCGTCATTTAGAACGAACAGAACAAACATTAAGAAAGAAAGAACATTTGTATAGGGCCTTACTCACATGTTTACTTTCTATGACGAGCATTACAAGTTAGTGATCGCGGAATTTTTCTGCCTTCCTGTTACGCATTTGCCAGAACTTGTCACAATAGGGTATCAGTTACATCAGTTTCAGCTAGCCGTTGCGCAAAAATTACAAATCCCTGGTGAGTTCTTTAAATTGATGGCTCATGAATGCATTTAGTGCATTTCCTAGTCGAGCCGCATTGAAACGAAGTGTATCCAAGGAGGAAAGATTGTCTTTGAAACATTCGCAACGGCGTACAGCAATATCACGCTTTGCGGACCATGGGGACGGCATGGCATCTGTCATAACTTACCTCGAGCAAAGATGCTCTAAGGCCATGCGCGGGAGGATACCGCGCAGCACTTTCCTAACTGAGCGTCGACTGTGAAAGAGCACGGACCCTTGGTTGTCTGCCGCTTTCAAATCGCCCGCGAAATTTATAGTCAGTCTAGCATGATGCAAACATTCTGACCAGTCGCCTTCGTCTGTCGCTACATCGGCCTTCAAGGTCCGCTTGTTGTTTTGTGCTCATATAACGTCCTCAGCATAAGGCGGACCACGCATGGACCCAATTATTCTCCTTTCGCTTGAGTTGAGGTGATACCTACTATTCTTTATAATAATGAATAGTAGCCAGGGTTTCCCCCTCATCTTTTTCTAAATTGTATTTTGTTTTTTTGTTAATATATATGAGGGAGTTTAATCTTTTGTGAACTTTCTCTAGTGATCGTAGTTTGCTATTCACTGTAGTTATCTTTCAGTAGTCTTACGTTTAATTTCTTAATTGTTTTACAGGTGTTTCGTTTTGTAAAGTTCGTATTATTTATTATGCCATGGTTTGCATGGAGATCAGTCTTATTTACTTTAATTTATTTATTTATGAGTGCAGCTGCGCCCCTGCAACGAACTAACAATAGAAAACACTTTGGCTAGTTAAGAGGACGGTAGCCCTATTATCTTTACGGAACTATCTCCTATGGGCAAGTTACGGTTGTCTCTAGAGGTACGCAAGTGCCCTGCACCAGTGGAGGTGTTTTTACGTGATATCGACCCGAGTTTATACCGAATTGGGTATTTCAGCACTTACTTGTCTATGTCCATCCTGGCATGTTTTATGCCAATTCTCAGGACCATTCCCTTCTCGATAACCCCAGTGCTCTCCTCCTTCGTCACCTTCGGTTCCTAAATTGAGCGTTGTACTCATAGAACTACTGCAAACCCATAATTCAACCTTGGGGGGGGGGTGAAGGAACAACTTTGACTGGCTTATTTTCCATTTTCATGAAAGACATTTTCTGTGCTAGTTCAGAATTTACCTCCAATTAGGAAGGGCAGCAAGAAGTTGAGCATGGTGGACATTTCCTGGAAAATTTCTCTTTGAGAAAGCTTGTTTATATTCACTTGATTGGCGCTTATAACCGCTGATGTTCAGTCCACATTTATATTTATGCATTTATCCAGCTAGCTCTCGTGTATCCAGTGTGCGCCATGAACATGTTATCATTTTTGCTTCAAATTTACTTCTGGAGACATCAGTGTTGTTAGGGTAAGAAGAAGCCGAAGATCTGTTTAAAAAAATCCAGAAAATTTTTGCATAAATACGGGTCTCAGTGCAAAAGTAATGCATATACTGGGAAATCTCTATGATTCTGGATTACCAGTGACGTAACGTTCATTTCGGGCTGAATCACAGGGGGAGGCACGGTACATGTGCAGTTTTGAATTTTCCCGGATATTTCCACCTCCACTTACCGTGACCCGCGAAATCACCGCGTCCCACTATACCTCAAATTTTTGCACATACGTCAAATAAATATTTTTTTCTAGCCTATGTGGTGTAAGAAAAACTCAGAGTTGAACAACTCAAACTCAGGGCAGCGTTCAGAGTTGGCGCTCGTACATGAAATAGGCGATTGGGCGAGTATGTGATCGCCTTCTAATTCCTAATCGCCTATTCACCTATGTTCACAGTTGGCGATCGTACGCGCGATTAGGCAATTAGTCTATAATGAAAAATATGCGTATAGATCAGAGGATTGGGCGAGTAGGCGAGTAGGCGATAGGCGAAAAGGCGATCGCTCAATGGGCGGAGCAACAAATCACACGTTCTACCTTACCGCTTATCGCCTACTCGCCTGATCGACTACTCGCCTGGTCGCCCAATCGCACGTACGATCGCCAACTATAAACGCTTCATTATCAGTTACTCGCGTAATCAATTAGTCGATACGTACACTTTCGCCTTGAGTCATCGCTCAATCGCCTAATCACCTAATTGCATGCACGATCGCTAACTCTGAACGCTGCATAAAACACAGAAGGCCGCGTTCAAAGTTCGCGGCTCCGGAGAGTAGGATAGTGCGCTGACAAGATTAGATACGTATCGATTGAAATCGCTGGAGAGTAGTAGATTGCGATATTACGATAGTAGGAGTAGAGTAGGAGATTAGGATAGTAGTAGAGATTAGGATAGTGCGCTGACAAGATTAGATATGTATTGATCTATTCGCTTGAAGTCGCCCAATCTACTACTCTCCAGCGATTTCAATCGATACGTATCCAATCTTGTCAGCGCAATCTCCTACTCTACTACTATCCTAATATCCTATCGCCTACTATCCTAATCTCCCGAGTCGCGAACTATGAACGCGGCCTAGCGAAGATAAATAAAGAAACAATAGAACAAAGCGAGAAAATTGGAACAAATAGGTTACCGCAATGCAATATAGATCGGAACGAATGGACTTGAGTCTTACGAAGTCAGTCAAATGATAATAATGTTGATAGTGGCTCAAGAGCTTGCAAAAGATACGGACTATAAACAAAGAATTCACAAGAAATTCGTATAATAAGTAAAAACAGTGAAAAGAAATTTTAAGATGCTTGTTAAAAAAAGTGGAAAAAGAGCCATTGTCAGGCTATCGTATAAGTTTTATAGTGGTCGGAAAGCCGCTAGAAGGCAAAAATTGTGAATAACGCCTCTGTCGACAATAGTCGACCAAAAGTAATGCCTTTCTTTAGTGTAAAGTTTGGTTACTGTAGTGCTTAGATTAAGAGATATGGCAGATTGTTTTCTTCTAGAAAGCTGCGAAGATGAACAAGATTCCAGCGCGATGGATAAAAGGCAGCCGCCCACGGAATCGAGGCTTTTTGCTCTTGGAACGTTCGTACGGACTGGTCTGCTCCCGTATTCGTCTGACGGTGGATTGGTTCATCATCGACTGGATAATCTTCAACTATTTCCTGCATAGTATTCGCTGTATTCATTAATAAAGCTTCGTAGCAGTCGTCTGAGGTGACTAGTATTCTGACGGGTTCGACCGACCGCAGTTCGCGCCGTTCAATTCGAGTATTCTGCCTAGGTACACCGCGTTACTCTGCAGATCACTTATAATGATGTAAACAAAAGGTTAACAAAAGGCACAAGGAAGAAAGATGAAGAAAGGACAAGAATGTCAGGAAAAAGGGGCTAGGGGGGTTAGATAAGATTCGAATCGCGCATACTTAGCACATGTTTTAGAATAAAATATACCTGAAAATCAATACATCTGATGCAAGGCAGGATTTATTCTTGAGCGATTATGATTATGATTATAAAGAAGCTTTTATGATAAATAATCAGTGGTTATGTCCAACAGATACACTTTTCCTAAATATTACACAAGTAAAAATCGATAGTGTGGAATTAGTGTTCACTTGTATGTCCCACGTATCTGTGGCAATGTGGCTCTTCCTTGGCCAGGGTTAGGGAGACAATGACTTCATATCACTTCTTTTTTATGCAAGTATTTTGACCGAATGAAATCTAATACCTAACAAAAACACCATTTTGGAGCACTTCCTTGTTTAAAGTTCTGACGAATTTTGCACTTCCTAAACCGAAATAATGTAATCCCTCGCTTTTCTCATATCCCTCCCGTCTATTTTTTGTATAGCCGTTTTCTTTGGTCTGCAAACCGCTACGGAAAACAGCAAAGACACAAAGGGATCGAATGAAAGATTAAAACAAAATTCAGAAAACAAAGGCGCCCATGAC